>JARYHS010013631.1:61086810-61172291 GCA_031002005.1 Vandiemenella viatica | reverse complement strand
TTTCATTTATTAATTAAATAAAAAGACATTTATTATTTATTTTTATACTGTGTTGTATCCCGCGGAACAGCCGCCGCAAATACTGGATTGAAAATACTGTGGATTTGCAATCCTTACAAACAACATAGATTGAGTGAAACTCGTAACTGACAATTTTTTAACAATTTTTGCACCTTTTTTTTTAAAAAAAAAAAAAAAAAAAAAAAAAAAAAAAAAAAAACTTTCTAACCGATTTAAAATTTACTTTTTTTGCACTTTTATCAAAGTCAGAGGTCATTCAGGAATACATAAAATACACAAGAACTGAGAAATAACGTTACTAATCACTATGCAAAATTTTAACTCGATCTATTTGACGTTTTTCTTAACATCCTAAAAATCTTGTTTTGAATCTTCGATCCGTTGGGTTGATTTAAGGTCGAATCTTTAATTTTCGTTGCAACTTCAGGTTATACTACGTCTAAGAGCAAAATATCAAAGGAATCTGTGCAGTACTTTTTGTTCAATATCTTGTAGGGGAAAAAAAGCAAATTTTCTAATGCTTTCTCTAATATTGTTTCTTGGTGAGTGTGCCAGTTTTATAACATAGTAGTAGTTTTTCAGCAATTAAGGATCTATTCGAAGGATTTTGCATCATACTTGGTAATATTATCCCTTTTTTTAAAAAAAAAAAAAACACACACACACACACACACACAAAAAAATGGAATTTACAAAATTGATGAATAACTTGCTTAATCACTATCAAAAAATTTTATCTCAATTTATTTGATTTAAAAAAAATATATATTATCAAAAATCCAGTTCTGTCCTTTTCTCTGGCAGACTGCGCAAGTTTAGTGAGATATAAGTAGTTTTTGCAGCAACTTGGCATCTGTTCAGAGGCTTTTGCCGTGTATCTCGAGATTTCCTTCCTCACCGTTTTCAAAAAAAATAAAAAAAATTGTAAAACCTATTAAAAAATTTCAGTTTTTTCCCTTCTAGTAGTGTCAAGTCACTCAGGGTAAAAGCGGAATATACAAAAGTTAAGGACAAATGTGTTTAATAATTATTGAAAATTTTAACCCATTATACGTATATTCAAAAAAAGAAGGTGAAGTTCTCATTAGTTTTGGAAACTGCCAATCAATTTTTTTTATTTTATTTTTTTGATTATGGCTTTACGCCTCGTCGACATCGAGGTAATTGGGGATAAGAAACAGGAAGGAATTCGGTCATGTCCTTTTGAAGGAAGCATTCACTGGGTGTGATTTGGGAATACCATTGAAAACCCAAATCTGGATGCCCCAACGGAGATTCGAACCGCAGTCCTCCAGAATGTGAAGCCAGACCGTTAACCACTCACCCGCCTCGCTCGGTGCAATCAAATCCGTCGCTACATCTGGTACAATAAACTCTGATTTCCAAGACTGGTGAATTGTTGGTGATATTTATTTGCTGTCAAGGGCTTCTTACATATCGACAAAAGAAAGGGAGAATTATTCAGACATGCCGCATATCGTGTTCTTTTGAAGACACAAAGGAAACATCGAGGCGTTAAGTACTGCCCTGATGGATCACATTCTGTTTTTGCTGAATGTACCGTCAACACTGAGGCATGAAACCATTTACTAGGAAGGTTTACCACGTGTACCCCTCAGATTTGATTAATTGTGGGATTTGTGATAAAAAACTAAAGTCTAAGGTAGAATTATATTTTTATCTGCCGAAAAATGTATTTAGAAGGTAAAGTAGCCCTTCAAAGTTGGGGAGCGTACTGAAAATTTTATTGATTTATTTAAAAGAAAAGCAATCGATTTGTACCAAGATAAAATGTTTCACTGTCTGTTTGAGTAAAGAAAGACGTGTTCGCGTAGTACCTACGACTACTATCATCCTCCATTTTTTTTTTTTTTTTGAGATCTAAGCGTTGTCGACGTCAAGGTCAATAGAGGGGTGAGAGCATTGGTTACAAGGAATGTAAAGGAATTCGTCAATGGCCTTTTGGAGAAATCAGCCCAGCGTTCACCTGGAGTGATTTACCGAAATCTGGATGGCCTTACTGGGAACTGAACTCACGTCTTTCCTAACGCCAGGCTTGAAAATTACCCATTACTTACCTGGCTCGGTAAGAGGTAAGCATTGTTGGCAAGAAATGGAATTAAACTGAAGATGGGCTAAGAACCATTCCGGCATTCGTCTGCAGTAATTTTGCGGAACTACTGAAATGCTTGATTTTTATTTCTTTCTGATATTCTGAAAGCTCAAGATTTTTTAATGTGAAGCACTGTGTTCAATACGTACGATTTTATAAATTTCTGACTTAAATCAATGTCTATTACTAAATATTTTTCCTTAATAAGGGAGCGTGCATAAACCACGTAGCTCCATTTTGGCCTCCAGTGATCTCCCCTCCCCTCCCCCCACGTAGCCCGAAGTGGATTTTGTCTCTCTCCCCCCCCCCCCTCCCCCGCGTAACACGTAGCTTTTTTCCATATTGATTCCAGAAGACATTTTAATTTAATTTAATTGCAATGGAGCACAGGCTCCGGTGGCAATTTCCCTACACACCCATCTTCCCCCTATCCTGCACCCACCTACATTTGCCCTCTACAAATTTTATCTTTAAATTCCTTCAAAGTTTTCGGTAAATTATTCATAATTTCTCTTGGTAACTCATTCCAATCCCTGACACCCCTACCTAAAAAAGAGAATCTTCCCACACCCTTGTGCCTGAAATCGAGTGCCAGCTTGTGGTCATGGTCATCTTTACCCTTCCATCCACTACCCTTCATACCTGTTGCAATATCTTTCCATGCCTCATCACCAGTATATGCCCTGTACACTCCCATGACCCTCCTCATCCTCCTCCTGTCTTGCAATGAATCCCATTCCAGCTCCTTTATCATATCCGTCACTGATTGCATTCTGCGATAATTTCCAGAAACAAATCTAGCAGCCCTTCTTTGCACCCTCTCCAACTCCTGTATTTGATACGTAAAATGAGGGTCCCATACTAAACTACCATATTCCAGCAATGGTCTGACCAAAGTTTTGTAACCCAATTCCTTGTCTTCTGTACTGTTTTCTCTTGTCAGACTATTGTAAATTACATACGGAGATAATTAACTGAGGGAAATAAATATTCACATGCTATCGAGAGTTCTGTTCCTCATTTTAACTGTGAAAAATATTATGAAAGGAAAGTACGTGGCCTGGCTCGGAACCCCCCTCCCCCCCCACGTAGCCCAGCGTAGCCTTCCAGCCAACCCCTCCCCCCCCCCCTGGACCGAGCCACGTAGTTTGTGCACGCTCCCTTATCTGATTAAGCAGTGTAGAGCAGCGGAAAAAAATTCAAGTTTGAACGCTGTTAGAAGAAACCTAATGGAGATGACAGTTATCGGCGAAAATCATTTTCCAATTCAGTTTTTGATACCACAGTTCTGATAACATGGGTGGATCATAATTATCGTACTCAAACTGCGTTTTTTGTTTTATTTAACTTCCTATTTTTGTTTCATAGCTCCTTGCTAAAAACAGACTTTTTGCTTGTATTTATACCCGATTTCCTGCGTCACCGGTTTTTTGTAGCTGTATTTTTCTCCGTTGGTAATTTTTTTCTGTATCTTGATGTTCACTTTCACTGCGCTAGAACTGCATTATAGAGATTCGGTTTCTATTAGTCGGCATTTGTTTACTTTATAGTACGTAGCGTAGAGTGTTTTGTTTTTCACTTGTCTTATGTTTTTATTGGGAGGATAGTGTGTTTTTGAACAGATGTTTCCGATTGATTTGGTGGTTTTTTTTGCGTATTTCGTTACTGTGTCTTTTTGTGGTTGATGTTTGTATTTCTTGTTTCCTTTTGAGTATTGTGTATAGTGATGGATCCGTCAAGTTCGTGTATTCATTTATTACGTTCTTTCCTTCACCCAGCGTGATAGTTTTCTGAAATGTGCTTTTCTATTATTTATGGTTAGTATTTACATTTCTGTCTCTATATTTGTGGACTAGTCATTATTATCTAATAAGCGTTCTGCGAATGTTCACTCATTATTTTACTTTAATGCTCTTAGGTGTACGTTATATCTCATTTTAAATTTCCTGCATGTTTAACCTATATATTTTGCATTGCAGTCATTGCAAGTTAACTTTTATATACCTGAGTTTTGGAATTTGTTAACTTGTGGGTTGTTTCTGATGTTTTTCTGTAGTCAGCTGTCTGTTCTAAATGCTATCATGAGTCCTTGCTTTCTGAGAAGTTTGCTATTTTGTTAATATTTTTATTTATGAAAGTCAATGTGAGCCATTTTTCCTTTTTTACTTGTGTGGTTGGTATGTTGTCCGTTGTTGAATTTGTATTTGCTTGTTGTGGGGCTGGTATAGTGTTTTCAGTTGGTCTTGTATTTGTTGTTTGATGTTTTTGTTTATTTGGTGTATTCTGTTTTCTTTGTAGTCGAGGCTATGTGGATGATTGTGTTAAGTTCTGATTTGCTTTTATCTTTGTTTAGGTGTGTTTTGTTTAGTGGTTATCTATATACTATTTTATACTTTTAGGAGGTTTATTAAACAGATCTGCCAGAGGATAATTAATTGCTATTTTTGTATTAAGATCAGGTATTTGTATGTTATTTAGGTTTCTTGAGTTGAGACTGTGTACTTGGCCAACGGTGAAACTTTTCTGTGATAAACCCTACCAGAGATTTTATAAACTGAGAAGTAATTTGACCAACGTGTAACTGTCTATACCAAAATTCGCAAGTGGAGTGTACTTAGTTAATTCTTAGTTGTTTGTACAAATAATGCCAATTTCTTAACAACATCATGTATGTACGTTTACAGTCACTGATGATTCCCCCTTCCTCAAGGGCGAAACGCTTGTGAGATTATATGAATTAAAAAAAAAACAGTTGTTAACAGACGGTTTTTCATTTACAAATGTTTAACAAGCAACTGCGGAAGAATGGCCAATAACCAATAAATTATAATAATCAGGAGCATTTTGAAGTGTGTGCGTCCGTCCCTGTGTTATTATTTGTTCAGGCTGTGCGCAGTGCGGAGTAGCGGGCCCCTTATCACGGAAGTTGGTAATGGACTCGGCTTGGTCGTTGTGCAAGGTAACGGCTGACCTACTTGTAGCCTCCCGGCTACACGTGGCAAGGACACCGCTCCAATGCCGCTTTCTCCGCATACCGCAGCTATTGTAATCCAGCGAAATTCAGTTTCCGCAGTTTCAGTCACTACCTGTAATGGAATTGCGAGAGAACCTACCGGTACCGGTTGAAATACGACCGGCGGCCTACCGGTCATGGCGATTAATGTTGTGTATCTATGACAAGGGTTATCAACCTTTAATACCTAGGGGCAAAATTTCCTTACCTGTCACCAGTGACGCAGGAACTCAATTTAGCTCAGTTGCGTATTAATTTTTAGGGGGGAACGAATTCCAAAATAATAATTCCTCAGCTGATAAATGTTTTTATTTTTTTTAAATTAATAATTCGTTTTTAAATAGAGTTAATTATTCATTTTCACGTTTGATTTAATAAGGTATATATACATCAAAAGCGAAAATTTTAAGATGAAAAAATATTTATGACCTGTTTACTATTCGATTTATGAAATTCTCTATTTAATGATACACATGATTTTTTTCCCCAAAATAATTACATGCTGAAGTATTAAATTTGTTAAAGTTTCCCACTTAGGTATTTTTAAAAAACCATCAATCCCAGAAAGAACGCTTTAGTTTCCTTATAAACTTTCGGAGAATACATATCATCCTAAAATTTTAAAAGAATTTTCGGATCAATAGATTCGAGAAAAAAAAAAGTTGAGTGGTATGCAAAATTTAACAGTTAACTCCAATCACAAATATTTTTCCATTTTTAATGCCTTCTTTTAGCTTAAACTTTTTAAAGCTACGTCAGCTTCTTTTCTTCAGAATGACACCCTTACGTAAGGGAGCGACCATAAACTACGTGACTCGGTCTAAGGGGGGCGAGGGGTTGGCTGGAAAGATACGCTGGACTACGTGAGGGGGGGGGGTTCAGAGCCAAGCCACGTAGCTTTTCATTCATATTATTCGTCACAGTTAAAATAAGGTACAGAACACACAACAGAAAATGAATATTTACATCCGTCATTTAATTATATCCAGATGTAATTTACGATAGTCTGACAAGAGAAAACAGTACAAAATATCTTCTGGAATCAATGGGGAAAAAACTACGTGCCACTCAGGGATGGGAGTGGGGATATGTCGGGCTACGAGGGCGGAGGCCATAATGGAACTACGTAGTTTATGGACACTCCCTAATTTTTATTCACGGTTTTATGCCTCATCGACTTCAGGGTCATCAGAAGCAGGGAAAGGACTATAACAGGCAATGGGAAGCAAATCGGCCATGGTCTCTTCAAGGAACGAAACCGTCATTCGCTTGAAGTGATTTTGGGAAACCATGGAAAACCGAAATCTAGATGGCGGGATGTGGATTTGAATCCCAGTCCTTTCACTCGTCCACCAGGCTCGGTCCTATATTATTAACAGGAATATCGTATTCTGTTTCAACCGTATTTCAATCCAAGCTGTACTCACTGAATTTTGTTGTGTTTTTATATCTGTATGCCACAACTACTTTTCCAATACATTCTTGCATCTTGTCTTGAATTCGTTTTTTGGTTTTCTTGCAACTTCATTCTCCATTTTTTCCCCAGATATATAGATACTGCTGAATCTATGCTTCCTAAGACGTTTGATATTGGTTTTTAGTTTCGAAGGCAGAAGGTTATTAAATTTTCGCAGGTATTTTCGCAGGCAGAAGAGAAATCAGTTCGCTTCGACGAGTGAAGAACTGTCTCGAGCACTATGGGAGAGGAAAGATTGACTGTATTATGCCTGGTAAGTGTGCATCGAAATTTCTTGAAAGAACACCGTGAGATATTGACAAAGTTATGCATTTTTTTTTTTTTTTTTAGAATCCGAGACGATTAATGTTTCCATAAAAAAAAACTGAGGTTTTTTTTCGTCAGTCTTTCGACTGGTTTGTTGCAATCCTCCATCCATTCCTATCCTGTGCTAACCTCTTCATCTCTACATACCCCTTACAACCCATGTCCACAATTATCTGCTTCAGATATTCTAATCTCTGTCTTCCTCTACAGTTCTTACCTTCGACTGTTCCCTCCACCAGCAAATTAACCAATCCAGTGTAGATTAGAAATAGACAAAGCTCAAATACGTATGTCTCAGAATATGACCTACCAACCTGTCTCTTCTTTCTGTAAGCTTCTTTCCTCACCCATCATTTCCAAAACTCGTTCATTTCTTACTTTGTCAGTCCACTTAATTTTTAGCATTCTTTTGTAGCACCACATTTCAAATGCTTCAATATTCTTTCTTTCCGGTATTCCTAAAGTCCATGTTTCGCTACCATAAAGTGCTGTGCTCCACACATAGAGTTTTAAAAAGTTCTTTCTAATTCCTTGATCAATATTTGAAACTAAAAGATTTCTCTTTTTCATGAAGGCACTTTTTGCTAGTGCTATTCTGCTTTTAACACCATTCCTGCTTTCGGTTTTAATTTTGCTTCGCAAGTAACAGAATTCACTTACTTCTCCTTTTGCATCCGATTTGCAGGCCAGTCCATTCAAGAGGTAGAGTGTGTGAAATTTCTAGGTTTGTATATTGATCATAATTTAAATTGGAAAGTACATGTTTCTGACTTACTAAAGCGATTGGGTGCAGCCACCTTTGCAATTCGTACAATTTCAGCTATAGGTTGTAATGAATTAAAAGGTACAGTGCCATTAGGCACTAAGTGATCCCACGGTGTGTGTGAATATTGCCGATGCGTCGTGTCAACGAACAGAAACGTGACGGAACTAAAGCGTCCCGATTTACACGCACCTTGGGGGGTGCTGACAACGTCCTACCCAACGTGGACATTAAGCGGATTTATAACCCCCATAAATAACTGAGACCCGCTTTCTATTTTCGCACGTTTCGGAAAGTTCCCGCCGAAAACTGGCGCGGACTAGCAAAAATAAACCTTAGTGACATTTCCTAGTAAATGAGTGCTTTATGAGAGTAGGGGAAGACGATCCAGCCAATAGAGAAGCCGCCTCAATTTATTGCCGTGTTGGTGTTTTTTCTTGTCTGTTCTGGGCCAATGTGATGCGGTCCTTTGGCGCGGATTGCGGTGATTCGCCAAGGGCCCGACCCGACATCGCATTACGACAAGTACAGAGTCTTGCTCGGGGGAGAAGAACGGACGACGAGGGACTCTGGTTCTGATCTTCATCGAGTACAGCCGTTCAACGACGCCGGAGCTGGGGACACTGCATTCACGCGGTGCGGTCGAGGAAGCTGGACGACCTCATGTGGTGCGGGTCTTGCCTGGTCGCTGACCTGGGCTGTGAACAATGGTAAAAGCTACGGCCCGGACGGAAGCTCATGCAATCGTTCCACCCAGTAATGACCCTGAGATTTTGCAATGACCCTGAGATTTTGCTCTAACTGTTTGACATTCAATGATATGTAATTGTTAACCTCAGAATAAAAACAAACTTCGTGTTTGCCTAATTTCACAATAATAAATTGTACACCCAATTTTCCTATTCATTATAATAATATTTCATGTGATTAGCTGAAGATTAAGTATGATTTTTGATATTCCAAATTGATAATTTTGCTAATGATAAAACAGTACGACCTAAAAGTAAACGTCCGCAAGGTAGACGTTACAAGGTGATCTCCGTATGAGGCAGCTAGTTTACGTTACTTATTTTCATTCGTTATTGTCATATGGAATAATATTCTGGGGCAATTCTACCCATAGAGACAAAGTGTTCAGAGCCCAAAAGCGTGGGTTAGCAATAGAACTTCATGTAGAGAACTGTTCAAGAAGTTAGGGATTTTAACATTAGTGTCTGAGTATATATACACATTAATGTCCTTTGTAGTCACAAATTATACTTTGTTTGAAACAAATAGTAATATACACAATTATGGCACTAGAAGTAAAAATGATCTTCAGAAGAATTACAAGTCATTGTTATTTGTTCAAAAAGGGGTCCGATATTCAAGGTTACATATCTTCAATAAGCATATTAAATGTCTAGCTTATAATAAGAATAAATTCAGGAAAAAATTGAAAGAATTTTAATTGACATCTCCTTCTACTCTGTCGAAGAATTTATTTCTAAGGTATCTAAAAAATAACTGCCAGTAGCTTGTGTAAATGTAGTTTACATAATTAATTTACCATGTATGCTATGACTGTATACCTCCTGGTGTATGTATTTAGTTTGTTACGCAATTGTTTACGGTACCATGTATGCTATGACTGTACATTTTGTGGTGCATGTATTACTTTGTTACGGATTTTTTTTTAATGCTATGACTGTACATCTACTGGTGTACTTATTATTTTGTTATGCAACTGTTTATCTGTAAACTGACAACTTTCCACATCCCACATCCACATCTCTTATACTGGGATCAATGGAAAATGAATATATTGTATTGTATTGTATCCTTTTTTTATATTTAACTGAGTTACGATCTTAATTAACTACATGTAGGGCCTTAGATCAAGTGGTTAGATTACTATGTTAATCAATAATAAAAATAGTTTGCTCAATAGGTTTGAGTTTCATTTGTAAGAAATCGTCATGTTTCAGTCCCCCATCCCACTTCCTAGAAACCAACATGAGCTGCCCCCCCCCCCCACCTAGTTCAAATCTTTGTCCCCCCCACCTAGTTCAAATCTTGCTTCCCCCCTGGGTACGCCCTAGCCTTGAGCAGCTTTTATTATTAACAAAACGCACTGTAACAATGTAATTCGGTGACTTTTATCCTTAACTGAACCTGTAATTTAGTTTTTTTCTTTTAGGACTACTTCATCGATATGCTCTCGAGCCTGTTCGAAAGTTAGACTGAGCCCGATGGGTGGAACTGGCATTCGGGAAGACCTAGATTCAAATCGCTGTCCGGCCATCCAGATTTAAGTTATCCAAGTTTTCCCGAACACGCTTCAGTGTTATCTCTGGTTTGATCCTGTAAACGACCATGGAGGTTCCTCCATGTAAACGACGTGGTCGAATTCCTCACCGATCTTTGTTCCCCTATTCTTTCCTAGCTATAATGACCTCGACGTCGACCAGTCGTAAAGTCAGAAATAAGAGTTATTTAGATAGTACAAAGAAAAACAAAGACCTAGTGATGATAAAAGAGACACGAAACACGAGTTTTAACCATTCATAACAATCCACGTTCCGAAAGGCAGATTCATTCACATGATTAAGATTGAAAGTAAATCATTGTTTTCTTTGTTTGTCAAGTAGTTGTTGAATGAATAATTTCATCTGCTATGATTTTGTAATGCAAGTCAAGGCTTGGGGAAATGTGGGCACCCACGTGGTTCACTGAATAAAACAGAGCATTACATCACATCCTCTCACCTATGACAAAAACATAGGTTCAAGTACTATGGTAAATGCAATAACGTTTATAGTATGTTTGAAGTATCTTAGTTGACAATCAGTTACGAATCCAGATTGAAATATGCGAACCACTGATCGTTGTGAACACGTAAAATCTTCATTTTCCCAGCACCTATCCCTATTTTTACCCACAGCACCTATTGTACAGTAGGTACATATATCCAATGATTTGCACCATAACGCATCCAGAATTCTGTCGGAATTTTTTATCACTCCGTAGTTATTCAAGGAGCTCCAACGAATTATCCCTTTCCTAAGAACATCCAAAATACTTCAGCTAGCATACTGAATTCTTTATTAAAAAAAAAAAAAACAATAAGTAAATCTTTTACGGTTTTAATTGATTCGTCGAGGACAATATTGCGTTGAGAAATTAATGAGGGCAGTGAATAGGAGAGAAATCAGCCATGGCTTTTTTGAAGGAATCATCACTGAATTCGCTTGGAATGATTTCGAGAAACAATAGAAAATCGAAATCTGGTTGACCGGGACTAGGATGGAACGTATGTCCACCTGAATGTGTTAACCACTAACCCACCAATGTTGTATTAAGATACCTCGCAATTTCAGTTTAATAATTGAAAGAGGAGCGATGTTGACTATGATATGTTGTTGTTGTTTTAGGGCGCGTCAACGACTGAGTTATTAGCGCCCTGTTGACTATGATAGTTATGCCACCAATTCATACACATTTGTATATTCCAATAAACTATCAGGTCTCGATTTGCCAAGAACCGTCTGGGAAACTGGTTATAGGATGCGTTCTGGCCACAGAGTCAGTCAAATGGCTCAAAGTACCCAATACTCAATTTGACCAGTGCGGAGCGTCACTCAAAACATACGGCACAAAGTCTATTAAAAGCGTAAAACGGCGGTGACTGTTTTACTACGCTGATTTTAATTAGAAAATTTAGCCAGAACAAATCAGCCTATCTTAACCTTTGACCTAAAAAACGGAAACTATTCTACATCAAAACATGGTCACTGGTTTGTACCTTCTGGCCCTGTAAACGGGAACTTAAGACACTTGACCAAAGGAAAAAACAGTTACAGGCTTACATCTAGCATAATATAACAGAATTCACTTTAGTAAAATGTGTTGAACCTGAATGCTGGACGTGACTTCGATTACTCGCAAACCTTCAACGAGTCCAATGATCCCCAACTGTTATTTACACTGGCCACCACCACAGCGCTGCTTGACTAACCAGAAAATTTCCAATGAATAATTGTATTGATTTTATTTGCGCTCATGTTGTTAAAAGGAAGTGCAAATTTGAAATAAATAATTGAATTTTATTTTATTTGCCCTTACTCTGTAAAAAGAAACTGTAAATGCGATGCCAGCAAAAATGTAATTATCTGTTCTGTAGCAGAGATAAAGATTATAATTCGAGGCAGAGATATTATCAACATATAATGTGACGTACGTTTCAATTTGTATGTTGCTTTTTGTTTATTTACCACGACTAAATGCAGAAATTCATGTAAGAGGAAGAGCATCCGATGTTTAAGCATGATTCTATGTAGCAGCCGCTAGAATCAAGTTACAGTATTGGCAAAGAAAATAAAAAAAAAATGGAAGGTTATTAAAACTCTGAGAAAGTTTTTATGAAACGTCGGCACTCACGAAATATATCAATCAAATAAATAAATAATGGTTATTCGTTTTTTGAAATTGTAGTTTATTTAGAAACTTTTTCATGACAATAAACATTTCCGACATTCAAAATAAAATTCAGTTATTTACTTTTATAACCAAAAATGTTGAAAATAAAAGACAATGATTAATCGTTATTCGTTATTCCTTAGAGACTTTCCCAGTGCAAATTCCAACTACCACCATAGGTGATACCAATCATTTTTGACAGGTGTTTAAACTAGTATTTATTGCTTGCCACGGCCTACGTATTTACAGGATAAAGTGCTGTAATGTCGTTGCAACTAGGGCAAGTGAAGTAAAAAAATAATAACACTGGAAATTCTACGGCAGTGATATGTTTGTGGTAAGCTGAAAACATTACTTTACTTTCAGCCTTCTTGTTTATGCATTCGTGGTTCATAACGTGATACGTATGTCGAAAGTCAACGCGCCCTTCCGATTCATATATGTAGTAGCTTACCGTTTGGTTTATTCTTGAATTCATCCATGTTTTTGTTTGAATTATATTATGAAATAGTAAGAACCGTCATTATTATCATATTCAAAATAATAAAAAAAGTGCGATGGCCGGGAATCGAACCCGGATCAACTGCTTGGAAGGCAACTATGCTGACCATTACACCACCATCGCACGTTGAACTTTAGCTAGGAATTTGTTATATCATAAACATCTTGAACACGTCTTAATTTTCATGCTTTGCAAAAAAATAAAACCAAATTCAGGATTGTTTACCGTAATTTGAAAATCGTTGCACAGACATAAAAATTTATTTTTGCGGCTCAGCGACTATCCCAAATAATTATGAATATCACAAAAACAAATTTCAAAATACGATCCGGCACATTATTTCACTTGCTAGGTATTATTTTGGCACACACTTATTACAGTAGAACTGTTATCCGAATCAATTGGGACCGGACCCCATTCGGATAATCAAAAATTCGGATAATCGGATTTTTTAGAAAAAGGGTATATTTTAATTAATTATTGTATGTCTTCTATTCCAAGAGATTTTTGGTGCTTTTTCACTTCAGGGATGAAACTTTCGCCGTACCACTCGGTAAACAAAGCTGCAGTCATCTGAACTTTGGGTTAGTTTTTATAAAAGAGGAGAAGCCTTTTCGCAATACGTTTCCGTAAAATTAAAAAAGCGATTCGGATGATCGGACTTCGGATAGTTGGAGTTCTACTGTAGAAGCTTATTGTTTCTGCTTCTCAGCGTTTAAGAACATACAAGGAAAAACAAAACAAAAAAAGGAGAATAAGCCCCCCTTCGAGTAATAATAAGTCAGAAAGACTAAACGTTTCCAATTTGTATATCAACTTTAGCGAAGGATTTAGTGATTAAATTGATTAGTTTGACTCACACTTGCAGACGTGTCTCACAATAAGATGGCTTTTTATTAAAAACAAATGGTAATAGAATCCTATGGGATCAGTTTAGGAAATAGGTTATCGGTTAATTAACTGAGGCACGGAGTGAAATTAAGGTGTTATAGTGCTATTCGCAACTTAATGGAAAAAATTAAACTCATCCTTCGAATTACACATGGTTCAAGATACAGATAATGTTGGGTCAGAACAATCTGTATGCAAACGTAGACGCAATATATGTACCGGTATATATAATTCCAACTAGAAGCAACTTGCACATGACTACATCTATATAAAAAAGAAAGATATTAGTAAAACAGATAAAATGATTACAGACAACTAAGCAGTTAACCATTATTTATGTAACTACTCACCTGAAATAAATGGAATTAACTGTATTAAGATTAAATTTTGCAAATACTCAACAAAATTGTATAAATTAATTTGATCAAGTATTCGTTTAACACTAAATTAAAATTTCCTCTTTCGTACTTGATCCTTCCTCTGTTATAGATTATCAAACAATTTGTCTCACAATGAATGTCCTTTTCTGACAGAGCAGATAGCTTTTGTAATACATGTATATCTAGTTTCGGAGCAGTGTTACACACGTGCACATCAATTTTCCGAAATACCGGTACATACATTTTTTAATTAATTAATGCCATAGTTTCTTGTTCGTATCTCAAAGGCAGTTATAGAATGTTCTTCTTATTAAATTACAGTTTGAAGGAGATTCTGTTTTTTACCCCCTTTATAATTCTTCGTGGTGAGTTTCTCCAGAACATAATTGGGTCTGCCATATCTTAATATTGAATGCACATATGCAAATATTTCTTTTTAACTAAACAGCGGATGGAATTTATTATAAACCTGTTTAGCGTCTGTATATACTTTCGTTTTATCCGGAGAGAGTTTTTTGTGTGTTTTTCTAGAGTTTATTATTACCTTATTTTCAGAATATAAGTTTGCTATGTAGAAAGAACAGTGATGTATATTTTAAACTAATGATTCTTGGATACAATCTTTTGTTAATATGCTGGTATTATCAGCATATTTCGTGTATTTTTCGGAGTTACAATAGTTGCTGCTGTTGACATTTACTTACAAGTTCAGGTCCAAGGAATGATCCTGAATAACCGTTTTCTGACTGACAAGTTGGCTTGAAGCTTAATTACACAAACTATTTCCTATCGTAAATGAATGACCATCCCTTTGTTAGACCTCTTACAACTAGTATTTCTAGCCTTTTAGGCAAGATGATATGATCGGTCACATCAGAAGTTTTAGAGATATCAACAGATATCCTAATGCTACGTCCTTTTATATTATAGTTTTTAAGATTCCTTGCAAAATTTTTTAAAAAAGTTCTGTTTCAATTAACCTCTATTTTTAAAGCCGTGTTCTGTAGTTTCAAAATTAATTATTAATCATTATTATATAAAAATTTGAAGAATCTCTTGTGAAATAGTTTCTCTACTGTTTTAGAGGAACTCGAGAGGAACAAGACTGCATCATAAATTCACAATTTTCTTTTTCCTCTTTTTTAATCAGTTTTCAATTAACTGTTTTAAGGTTATTGGAGAATAAGCCAACGGAAAATTAGCTATTATATATGTTAGCAACGGGATGAGCTATTCCTTTTTCAATAAAATAAAAAAATTGGTAGGACTGATGCATATTTTTAAAATTCAAAAGGGCAAAAGTAGGCAGGTAGCTACAAGAAAGAGGAAAAACGGATAGATAGGGAAATTACCGCCGGAGGGTGCGCTCCATTGCAGTTAAATTAAATTATTTTATTATAATCATTAATGTAAACATTTTAGTTAGGATACCAATATAATTTGCCAGCAGAAATAGTATGAGTGATTTTGTACTGACTAGAATGTTAAGCCCACATTGGGGAATATACTTTCAAATGTTCTCGTTTTCGACGGATGGCTGGAGCTTGGCTTCACTTTTTTCCTCGGGGGTCGCAGAACAAAAGCCGGTAGGCCGGGCCCCTCACTTGTTTTACGTTACGCCGCTGCTTGCACGTAATTCAGCCGCCTCGTGACGTCACGGTCGTTACGATGGACGGCACGTGTAAGCGTGGTGCGCGTAACGGCCGCTACAAGCGCTGCCATCGCACAGATGACAAGAGTCAAGACATGCGGTTTGATTTTCTTTGTAAGACTTTTATTTAATCCGTGGCTCACACGTGATTCAACGAGAACGAAAAAGAAAAGACTAAAAATCAAATACCTAAAGAAAATTCATTGTGAACACGCGGCAGAGTTTCAATCATTCAATCTCTGATCCGAGTTTCAAAGGTCTCTGGCATCAATTAATTTAGTGAACGTGACAATAGGAGTAGTCAAAGAATGTAGTTACTTCTTCTCTCTTGTCCGGTACACATCTTCCAAAATTATTTACTGTTTTTTTCAGCATGTCTGGTTCATAAAATATTTCTTTAACACAATAAAACAAGGTAAAGTTACTTGGTTTAAACGAAATGTTATTACATTTTAATAATTTTATTCCACTTTAAGACCCTTTGCCTGGTGCCATTTGTTGACACTAGACAATTCGAGTAGACTCTGAGAAAGGGCAAATGTGAAAGGCTTTTACAAGTTTTTGAACTGCTAGCCAAATAGAAGTTATAGTTTGATATCATGCCTATAAAATCTTTTATGAAGCATCGTCAAGTTAAAACATAACATATGCTCAACAACTTATTACCAAGTTTTTAGCTCTATATCAGGTCTTACATCAAACCTCATATTTTCTGAAACGTATGTGTAACAGTAAATGCTAGCAATCCAGAAAAGTCGACTTCCATGGGTCTCGCAAGTGAAAGTAGATAAGATATTTCGAATTGAATTTTAGTACCAAAATTTACCAGTAGTAATGGACAATCGCTATGGATTTTCAACAATAGTCGCAAGAAGTTAGGGAACATTGAAAGGAGGTCAAAAGTCACTTAAACTCGACGTGTATTTGTAAGTGTGATAAAGCAATGCATTTATGGTATTTATATAAGTTTACTGAAAACATTCACTGAACAATGGCCAAGTCTTCATATTTTTTTATTATTCTACATAATATCTATAACACCGAGAGAAACCATTGTTTCACAAAGTGAAGTGAATACACACTATAAAGCTTAGACTTCGCTGAAAAGATCTCATAACTATTTGTCACTAGGTGAGTACGAGACTTGGCCTATTTTTACAAGAATTATTTTTCTGGGATAATATATATACCGTTATTTCTGTATTAATTACTAATAACTATAGTTGTTTTCCATCTATTGATTCATGTAGTTTTTTACACTTTCATCCAGTTTCTCACATTATACCCAATCTTACGTCAACCATATTGATTCGTCTTCTTGTTCATGGAATCAGTCGATCTCTTGGTGTACCATGGCCAAGCACTGTTTGTTCAATTATATACTTATTATTAATTTGTTAGTGGAGGAACAGTAGAAGGTAAGAACTGTAGAGGAAGACAGAGATTAGAATATATGAAGCAGATAATTGTAGATGTGGGTTGTAAGCGATATGTAGAGATGAAAAGTTAGGATAGGAAGAGATGTAGGATTGCATCAAACCAGTCAAAAGACTGATGACAGCAAATAAAATAAAAATAATCTTTATATCGTAACAATTACTTCACCGATTTCAATACATGTGTGGAACAATTCGATGAACCTGAAAGATAAAACCAGATTGGAGACTCAAATTAAGTTTTGTGAAACAATAGCACTACCCACTGTGATGTATGGCAGTAACATGTTTCAGGAGACATTAAAATTTAAACTTACAGTCAAAATATTTATTAGCTATAAGTAGAATACAATTATACATTTTGCAACTTGAACATATTAAAAAAAAAAAAAAAAAAAACTGTCACTGATAAATTAAGTCAAGCTTAACATTGTTCAGGAGAATTCTTGCCAACAACTGTAGATTCAAAAATTAAAAAAAAAAAACTTGTTGATTAGGTTGTGAAGTATATGCGTTAGAAAAATGTTTTGTACTACCGCGTACGTTGTACCACTTAACTGGTGTAGCGGAACTTTGCTATTCATCATCCGATGACTTGTAAGATGGGGCCGAACTCGGTGAATATTGTGGAGTAGCCTGTTCATTCATCAAAACTCGCATCATATTCGTTCGTACTGCCAATTGACGAGAAGGGGGTATTTGTTTTAGGAAAGGATGCAAACTCATCAAAAACCGCATTTCACTATCCTCTACATGCCCTTTGAAAAAGTTCAGCTTCTCTTCTTCAATTTTGAGGAGTTTGCTGTCGAAATCAGATACTTCCATCGGCCTCTTTGCTGTCTTATTGTGTGGTGACTTGAAAACATTGCGAGAGAGTGACAGCTGTTGGGTTTCTGGAGACAGGAATTGTGATGCTGATACTCTGTCGTTTTCTAAGGTATAATCGTGTACATACTCGGGCTCCGACTCATCAATGCTGCCCTCATCAACTACAGAAGGAACGCTGGCTTTCGAGTCTATTGCAGTCATTGTATCTTTAAGGAAATACAGGGTTTTGTAATACGGCCATTTAGGGGTGTATTCTTCTCCGGAGTCACCAGGCTTATGTGCAGTAGCTTTTTTATATTCTTTTCTGAATACATCTCGTAGACCTCTCCATCTCTTCTTAACTTCATCCACTGAAAAAAAAAAATACCAATAATAATAAAAACTTTGTTTCATGTGTTTGACGATAGTTCATCTTTCAAAATTATTGAAGTTTCTTTCAGGATCGAAATAATAGAGTTGGTGGCATTGTTCATGAACGTGCAATGCGATGTGGGAAAAACTGTCGCAAGATAATATGAAATTTCAATTGAATGAAGACACCGGCAGAAGGGGTTTGGAAGCGATAGAAGTTGCCAAATTTTATAGGTGCAATAAATGGTAAACATATTCGTATTAAAGCCTTTTCAAACCCAAGTAGCTTACATTACAATTGTTTTGCAAGCTCTTGTAGGTCCAGACTGCAGATTTAAAGCAATTGAAGTTGGTGTGTACGACAAAGAAAGTGACGGCGGAATATTTTCCTATTCAAATTTGTCAAGAGTTTTAGAAAATGGTGCCCTCAGTGTTTCTTCTAATTGACAGTTACCGAGTACTTAACTATTTTTACTCACGTGTTAATAGGAGATGAAGCATACCGTTAAAAACATTCGTAATGCCCCCCCTGCCCACGGAAAAATATAGAACGTGAACAAAATATTTACAGTGAACATTTATCATTGGCTAGACGTTGCGTGTGTATTTGGCATAATAACCAGCAAGTGGAGACTGTTAACTACAACAATAGAACTTGAGTCCGATGTATGTCTAATTCATAACCTTTGGACGCTTCTCAACAGAACATAGCCAACAATCGAGCAAGTACTTTGGGTGAAAACCCAGCTGCTAAAAGAGCTTTTATTATTCGAGAACAGTTCAAGAACTTTTTTTGTAAACAATCTTTTATTACCTTGGCTATGTTTGAAATGTATAAGTATGTGATGTTTGTATTAATAGTTTGCTATGATTAGAGGAAAGGAACCAAAGTCGGACCCCCATTTTGTTTTTTTGTTTTTTTCTGTCTCGTCTTTGATATAAGTTTAATTTCAATGCAATAAATTCGTTGGTATGTTTTAAAACTTCCTGCATGACAGAATTATTACATATCTGATATCTGATCATAGTCTTCAAAAAGATACAGAGTCAGATCCTTATTAAAATATACACAAAATTGCAAAAAAGAATATGAAAGCATTTTATTTTAACATTTGAACATGTGGTAGAAACAATTTAGCTTATTTGACATTCAAAGTATTTGATAATTTACCGTCTAAGAAAAAATTGTTAAGTTTCTATGCTAATAAGTTCTTCCACTAGCAACCAAAATAATCGCTTGTACTCTATTTGTTTTGACCATCTGAAACAGCATTTCAAATAAATTTAACAAATTGGCGAAATATTAATATGAATTATGGGGAGTTCGACTTAGGGAACGCCGAGGGATCCTACATAGGATGTCTATGTATTTGACTAGCCAGTTTCAGGCATTTAAAAAGAATGTCGGGTAGATATCAAATTTAAAAAAATATCGCAGTGAAACAGAATAGAATTTGCCAGAGACAATGCAGTGAACAGATTATTACTTTCTCAATTTAGAACACTATAAAAATGCTGTTCAATGAAACTCTGCAAAAATTTTCACTCTTACTGAAAACACTAATATCGTAACTGGCGGGATACTTTTCGCTGTCCAACCACGCAAACTTCAAAAAACATTTTTTTATGGCTTTAGCCATAGGCGAATTTAGGCAGTTTCATAAGGGTAATATAACAATATTTTCAAAAAAACAGAATTTCTTTACATATCTACATGTTCGAATATATGCTGCCAGAGTGCAGCACTTTCCAAGCGAAATAAAGTGGAATCCAAGTTTGATTACTTCCTCTATGTAAGTAAATGCATTTTGATGTATTTTAGGAGCCAATGTTTAACTTTTTAATCAAAAGCAACAAAATATTCGAAATACACACCTTTGATCATTGATTCTTCGGCAATCTCGTTCCATACACGCCGTTGAACATCTCTACAATGGTACTGCGCGTTTTTCGGGTTCCACAAACAGTCTCTTTCTTGAACTAAAAGAATTAATTTTCCCGTGTCCATGGTTACCAAAAAAATAAAAAAAATATCATCCACACTTCACCAACAAACTGCACCAACTCGTGCGTTGTACGGACAACCTGCAGGGATCGACACGCCGGTCGAAACTGAACGTACGTTGACGCACGACTGAACCGGTTCCAGTGAGAGAGCGCTGATTGCATTCGGACGGTCGGGAAACTTCGTGCGTAGTCGTGCGACTACGGGCAACAGATGGTGCTGCTAGGGACGACCAAAGTCGCGTGCAGTCGCTTCCTGCGTGAGACCTGCATTAAGCGTGTTTCTTTTTTCTGTAATTAGTTTTCATAGTGTTAAATCGATCAGTTATGTATTTGTAAGTTAACGGTCATCATTTAATTGCATCATACCAATGTCGTGGTGTTTTGGACCCTTCTTTTTCACGCCATGTCACTTTTTGTAAACACCGTTCCCCCCGTTGTGCCATTACACATTTTGTAATTTTAAATTTAGAACTTGATTAAAACAGTGCTTCCAACGTGACGTCGTGAAGTTGATTACCCCCTCCCCAGTGCTCTTCCCTTCCCCCTGTCCCATTTGACACAAAATATCACGTTACGTCACACGTTGTTGACCCTCAGGCTGCGTTAAAGTGTTGCGTAATTTCTGGCGTTTGTTGATTTAGAAAAAGCTTTTGATAATGTTAGGTGGGACAAGATGTTCAAAATTTTAAAGAAGTCAGGTGTAAAGTATCGAGGTAGAAGAATACTCTATAAAATATATAAGAATCAAGTGGCTATAATAAAAGCAGAGAATCACGAGAGACATGCATCAATTAAAAAGGGTGTGAGACACAATATTCATCTTGTATGTAGAAGAAGCAATGAAGAAAGTCAAAGAAATATTTCCATGTGGCATAAGTTTTCAGGGAGAAAAAATCAGTATCCTACAATTTGCTGATGACATTGTCTTGTTAGCAGAGAGGGCCTGAATATAAATCAAAGCAAGACTAAAGTGATGAAATGTAGCAGAAATGATACCAATACCAGTAGATTAAATATAAAAATAGGATTGGATGCAATAGGAGAAGTAAGTGAGTTCTGTTACTTGGGAAGCAAAATTACAACCGATGGCAGAAGCAGGAATGATGTTAAAAGCAGAATAGCACTAACAATAAGAGCCTTCATGAAAAAGAGAAACATTTTAGTTTCAAATATTGATCTAGGAATTAGAAAGAACTTCTTAAAACTCTATGTGTGGAGCACAGAACTTTACGGTAGCGAAACATGGTCTTTAGGAATACCGGAAAGAAAGAAACTTGAAGCATTTGAAATGTGGTGCTATAGAAGAATGCTGAAAATTAGGTGGACAGACAAAGTAAGAAATGAACGAGTTTTGGAAATGATGGGCGAGAAAAGAAGTTTGTGGAAGAAGCTTACAGAAAGAAGAGACAGACTTGTAGGTCATATTTTGAGACATGCTGGATTGGTTAATTTGTTAGTGGAGGGAACAGTCGATGGTAACAACTGTAGAGGAAGACAGTGATTAGAATACATGAAGCAGATAATTGAGGACGTGGGTTGTAAGGGATATGTAGAAATGAAGAGGTTAGCACAGGATAGGAAGGGATGGAGGATTGCATCAAACCAGTCGAAAGACTGACGACAGCAAAAAAAAAAAATTATGGATGAGGATAACCCTTTAAGAACTGGCTATATCAAATGAATAAATGATTTCACTGTGTAATATCGACTGTTGATATATTCACATATGCTTGACATTAAATCCGAAAAGTGTTTTGAGCTGGAGATGGGCAAGCCCTGCTTCGAATTTTGGTAACTGCCTAAATATTTTCAGCCTCTCGAACTGTTCTTCGTCAATGGAAAACTTACATTTCCGCAACGAACATGCTTTGTTTGCGATTTCATATATCACAACAAAGACTGAAATGCGCAACAATTTGAAAATTTGTCACCTGGATCTTAAGACCATTCGATCTTAGTTTACTTTTGAGTTTGTTTACTCTGTAGAGGAGATGCCATTAATTAGGAGGCGAACGAGGGCAAACAATGGAACTTAATGAGGCATGTTGAAAGATGTTTGTCACTACTGCATAATTCAGGAAATTATCTGAATCAGGCTCCTGCCCATAACGTAGGTTCCAGTCTTCGTTTTGTAACTCAGCTAACAGGAATCAGAACTTTGAAATTATACATCAATACGTCATCCTTTCGTCTGAGAAAGAATGAAACTGTAACATTGCAAACTGCCCAATTGACTATTTCGTTTGGTTTCTAGAATTTTCAGCATTGCGTTCGAACTGTCGGGTAAGTCGTTGGTATGATTGCCACTTATAAAGAATGAAGTTCCTGACTTCAAATACCAGTTAGGCCACTATTTTTTATGAACTCGTAACGTGATCCTGACGCCTATCAAAGTTTTATTTGTATAGCGCTCTGGTCTCGCTTTCGGGAAGACATGGGTTCAAGCCCCACCCGGCCATCTAGATTTGCATTTTCCATGGTTTCCCCAAATCACTCCACTTGAATGCTGGGATGGTTCTTTCCTAAGGCCCGGGCCGAATTCTTCCTGGTTCCTTGCCCCCCATTCCTTTCCCGCCAGTGATGAATCGACATCGACTAAGCCCAAGGGATCGTCAATAAACTACTTGGTTTAGTTAAAAGCGGAAAAGAGGGGGGGGGGGCGATTGGGTAGAAAGCTACGGTAGTCTAGGTGGAGGGGTGGGGGAGACGGGGAGGAGAGGTTTACGCGCTAAGCCACGTAGCTTTTCATTCATTTTATTTCTCACAGTTAAAATGAGATACAGAACACACAGATGTGTGTAAATATTTATTTTCGTCACTTAATTATCACCGTATCTAATCTACGATAGTCTGATAAGAGTAAACAGTACAAAATGTCTTCTGCAATCAATATGGAAAAAAGCAACGTAATACGTGGGGGGCAGGGGGGAGAGACAAAAGCCACGACGGGCTACGTAGGGGGGAGGGGGGTTCACAGGAGGCCAACATAGAGTTACGTGGTTTGGGGGCATCCATAAATTACGTGAGGTGAAATAAGGGGAGGTTTTGAAAATTTTTGTTGGACAGTCTAGAAATGACGCGAAAGTCGATTTTAGGGGGGTATTTCAATCCGTAGAAGCTTAACATACTCTGCCAAACTGTCGAATCATGTGTGTGAATTTGTAGAAATAAATTTCAACGTAAACATATATAGCTATGTTTATTTTAGTCTTAATGTAGTTTTTTTTGTCTTCAACTTCCAAAAATATTTCTTCAGAGCCTCAAAAACATTGATATGTGCGTGATATTTCCTATAAACACCAAAATGTAACACACCGTTCTGTCTCTTCTTGCCTGTAAGATTCTCATATAGTTTCGTTTCTTCCTGCTTCTTTTCAGATGTTCATTTTTTACTTTAATGTCTCATATAGTTCTCTGCATTCCTATAGCTACATATTAGATGCTTTTTTAATTTTTTGGGGGGATTTGTGAGAGTACGATCAGCATGAATTAAAATTCTGCTGTCACCGGTTTTATTTAATTTAATTAATTTTAAATTCTTTCGCCGTTTTTGGTAAATCATTAATAAGTAATCAGTATTTTACTCCAGTTGCGTACAATAGAAAATTTTCCCATACGGAAAAACCTGAAATTGAATGCCAGCTTGTGGTATTATTTATCTCCTTCGTTTCCAGGCGATTATCCACCTTTAATTCAGACATGCGTTGAATCTTCACTTGCATGAAAGCAATGCTGAATTCCTTAGAAATTGCATATGCAGAAAATGATTTACAATTTTCGCAGTACTTCTACTAAAGTGTCTGTTTAGGAGACTATTGAGTGTTAATCTCTTTTTAATATTTTCTTTCCTTCCCCCATTAGTTGTAATTGTATTCCTTAAATTACAAAATGTCTAGTATCACTATTATTTCAACTCTCATATTGTGTCTACTGTTATTTTTGACGTTGCATTTGATAAAATTTACTTTGGTTTTGTTTATATTTAATGTAAATTCCTTTCCATGTCATACAGTAATATGTAAGCAGAAAAATGTAATTAGCAAATTCTTAGTAAAATTATTTGTTTCGCCTTCGATCTTTATTCCACTATCAAAGTTTTATTTTCTTTCGCTGTATATTTCGTCTCTATTGAAGTGATAAACTCGAGTAGTTATAGGTATTACTCTCAGCAACAGCGGAGCGAGAAAGAGAAACAAAAGCTAGGGAAGATAAATCTTGTTATTCTGTGTCAAGTTGGCAGAACAACACATTGGCGTTTTCAATAAACAGCACAAAAAAGCTTGAATATAAAAAGAAAAAGGAGAGACAAAAGATATCATCTGCAACGCCTCATCATACAAGGAAAGATTAAAGGAAAACGATCCTTTGCCAGACCAAAGAACTTGTGTCTGGAAGATATGCGCAGAGTTTCAAATGCGCATTATTTATGCTTTCCGTTCTGTTGCTTCAAGGACAACACTGGACATCTGATTCATCAAACCAATCACGAAATTACTTCTTAAAAATTATAAAATAATTTACTAGATTAATATTTATTTTGACAAGAACCGTCCTCGTTTAAAGAAACTGGCAATTATTTTTAAAAAATGTAACAAAGAACAGAATTAATTGCAGGATGCTTGATAATAAAGGACAGTGCGAACTCTGTTCTATTAATTTCTGTTACGCCCTTTCAAAACGTTATGAATTTTTGGGTTAGAATTTCTGCTTCCAGGCATTTCATGGTAACGCACACCGACATGCTGGTTATTAAACTGCGTGATAATGATAGTCCATGACTTGCGAACAAGTTGGATGAAACATCCTTCATGTTACATCACGGCTGTTACCACATTTTCTCACCTACGCTCTCATTGTATTGTTCTGCCATTGTGTTCCTCTTCTTGTTTATGCGAATTCAGGACAAAATGTTGTCATCAGGCAATGACGTGCTGTTAAAACTTTCCCACATTTTCTTTCTCTAGCCAAAAAAAAGTGCCGAAAGAGACTACACAGCAGTTTGACGCAGAAATTATATTTTATAACAGGTTTCTTTATAATGCGAAAAAATACGAGAAATTAGTATGCATATGATCTTCATTTTTAATTGATTCTAAAATTAAGAAAAACTTAGAAATTGGAAAAGCTCCAGGAGTGTTGCGACAAGTGAGACAAGTATTTTATTATCAAAGAACTTATTAGGGGGAGAATGGATTTGGAAGAATGTCACGTATAGACGTGATGTGGAATCCCATTGTAAGATACTATCCATGAAATTTTAGAACTGAAGATTAAATTATGTGAGGCATGTAATTCAGAGCGTAGTTTGTAATGGGTATAATGAGATGAAAAAGTTAGATTAGTAGAGAGGGATGGTGGGTTGCATCGTACTGGTGGGAGGAAAAAAATTTTAAAAAATAAAACCTAGCCAAGTGCGCGTCAAGGGTACTATAAGACGCTTCACGTACGTAGATTTGCTAGGCCGCCTAAATCAAAGTTCTGTGATTTACATATATTGACGTTAAGGTTAGATATTTCTACCCCCAATTACAAACCGTATCAAGGTCAGCTCGAGTCGTTAGTGCGATCATTAAATTCCAATGACATTTACTATCGCTAGAGCGGTCTGCAGGTTCAGTGGCTAAGGCGTCTGACTGAAGATCGAAAGGTCCGTGGTTCGAATTCCTGTCTCGGCGGGAATTTTCAAAGGCGCTTAACCCGACCTTCACCTCTGAGACAGATTGCAGTGTAACGTGAAGTATGCCAGAACGCTTTCGTGGTTCGGATTCGACGCTACACTGTGGAACCCCTATACCCGGTATGTTAAGGCTGCTACGACAGGGGCGGAATGCGCAGCCAATAGAACCCAGTCACCAGGTTATTACGACCACACGGAATTATAATAATTATTATTGCTAATAGTTACTGACTCTACTAAGATAAAGAAGTTTCGGTAAAATAACATTAATATAATTATATCAAAGTAACCAAAAATTACACTGAAATGTCAAAATACATGGGATACGTCCTAATATCGTGTGGAACCCCATTTTGCTGGGCAAAGTAAAGCAACCAGACGTGGCACTAACTCTAAAGCCGTTGGAAGTTCTCTCAAGAAATATTCTACAACGCTTCTTTTACTAGTTTTTCCCTTCGGTCTTTACGACCCGTCGACGTCGAAGTCATTAAAGGCGGAAATTTCAAAATTGTTGCCAGTGCAGTACGTTGTGTACGACGATAAAGTCTCAAGTATATTCTACTGGAGTCATGCTTGACGATCTAAGCGGTCAAATAATTCGCCGTAATTGTTCAAAGTGTTTCTCAAATCAATCATGAACGATTTTGGCCCGTAACATGACGCAATGTCGTCCTAGAAGCGTTTACCGTTGTTTGGGAATATGGAGGCCACGAACGGCTGCAAATGTTCTACAAACAGCTAAACAAAACCACTTCCAATGGTCGGATCAGTTTTACCAGATATCCCAATCCCTGCTCGTAAATGCAACCAATTCCAGGATGGAGTCACCACCAGCTTGCACAATGCCTTCCTGACAACCTGGGCACACCGCCTAGTGAGAAACTGCGTCATATTCGAACCTTATCATCAGCTCTTACCAACTGGAGTCGTGACTCATCTGACCAAGCAACCTTTTACTAGTCATCTATACTCCAACAGATATGTTTACGAGCCCGGGAGAGGCGCTGCAGCCGATGACTTTTTCTTAGCAGAGGCACTCGCATCGGTCTTCTGCTGTCATATCGCATCAACACCAAATTTCGCTACACTGTCCACTTTGCATGGATACGTCTGTCATACGTCCCACACTGAGTGTTGCTGTTCTTTGATACAGTGTCGCCTGTCTGACACTGGCACCTAGACGCAGACGTCGCTGGTCCCGGTCATTAAGTTGCGTGGTCAGCCACTGCGTTATTCATGACGGGAGGCAATGCCGGAAATTACATACCAACGCAAACCCTAGACTCTTTGGATTGAGGAATGTTGAATCTCCCATGTGTTTAGCGCTAACTCATTAGGCGTTCAAAGTTTGTTAATTCATATCATGTGACCATAATTAAGTCAGAAAACCTCTCACAAGACTCAGGGAAGTTCAAATGAAAACCCCGACGCTTCAGGCCACACTTATACGTTTCTAACGCGATGCTATATCCATATAGATAATTACATCTATCTATCCCATGACTTTTGACACTTCAATGTAAAAACTTTAGTTTGTTTTTTATTCTTAACATACAAACTATATTACCGTAGATTGTAGCATATACACTAAGACTAGCATCTAAAAGTAAGTATTGACTTTAAGTGACAATAATCTTTGGTCAGCGGGTGCAGCCAAAGAATAATACAACTAGTAAGAGAGATGTGTGAATCGCTGAGAGACAAAAGAGAGGACGGACTGTGTTAAGCTTGCGAGAGGTTTTGTTGTTTAGGCTATCTGGTTTTGAATAACGTTTCATGTTATTGGTATACCATATATGTGTGTTTTTTATTGTTTTAGTAAATATTATGTTCACCTAAATGCATTACATTAATATGCACAACTGCCGAAACAAATAAAAGGCATCATCGGCAGTTTATAACCTGGCTTTCCTGGTAAGGTTGGAAAGAATATAGCCGGGTTATAAGATCTAACTATTTCTAGTATTTCGTGGATAAATTCTTGAAATGTTCATTATAGCTGAAAAATTTCAAGTTCCTAGGTAAGAGCAGTTTTGAGGTACACCTGCTAACAAGAAATGTCTAAAACTGAATGTTTTGATGATCGATTTCGTCTTTATTTTCCGGGCAGGAAAAAACTCGAAAAAATATTGTAAACAACTATACCCCACACGATTTTTTAGGTATAGAATTTCCCAAAATTTCAAAAACAACCATAGAAATTCCTCACGTGACCGGGATTCGAACTCAAAACCCTACATTTTGAAAACAAGTGTCTTTACCACTGAACTACTATATCCTATCCACTTAACAGGGACGGTTCAAGGTCACTGTGCTCTGTTCCCACTCCGCTGCTCTTATCCCTACATGCAAAGGGGACATTTACCACAGACCTACGTGGTCATAGCGGTCAGCTCGGAGATATAGGAACGGGAGCGGATGGTGAGTTGAGGAACGGGGAAAGGGGACCATGATCTTCAGCCGCCATTCCGGAGTGAACAGGATATAATATAAGAAATGTACCCGCAACACCTGTCTACCACAGATTACAGGCTGACATATGATTAACTTTTTCGCATTTAGCTAATAGAACTTCAGATACTCAGCACTATAGATCGATACATTTTTTTGTTTTTTTGCTTGTTCATTGACAAACCAAGTTTAATCAAATAAGTAAAATAGTAAGAAATCTGGTGAAAAGAAGGACGTGAGGGAATTACCTACAACAAGGAATAGTGACGCCTTGTGATGCGACAAATGGTGACATGCTATAAAAAACAATATAACTCTTTCTAATTCGTAACTGTGATCTACTGTCGTTTTAAAATATATTGTTCCGAAACTGAACAAACAGTCTGAAACATGCTATGAATTTTCAGTTCTGAATACAAAAAATCTAAGAAAATCAACCAATGGGGTTGATAGTCCTGTTTAGTTCCATGTGCATAATGAACCTCATGTTGGGCTTTCCTATTTTTCAACTGATAGATGAAAATATTTTTGCGATTAAGGTAATATTACCGTAAGGAGAGTGCCGCTGACCATAAAAAGCCAGCATCAGCTATTACAACGCCACGTGTTTTTTATGAGTACAAACACAAAGGCAGTTTTATCTTAAGTGCTTGACGGAGCCCCCGTGTCTTTCTTTTATGAGAAGGCTTAAGAACTGACCTTTGTTTCACATCTCGCTCGTGTCTGCTTATCTCGCGGCGCTGAAGGTAGCACAGTGGCTACTGATGTGCAGTGAGCTTCAAAAATGGTGGAACTGTTGTGTAAACCAGTTCAGCGCGATAACAAGTGGTTCTAGCATGGGTAGTCTCCCACTTTTTATGCGCCTTCTTGTCCTTTCGACTGAAGGGGTTATTATAACGATTTAATATAAGCAATGGTAGCGATTATTGGCATCTGGATCACGACCGTGTAATGCTTGTCGGAAAATCCCGAAAGGTTGTTCGGCTAGCGAATGACAGAGTTTAGATTTGACGGACGTTCCGCCTTTGTTGTTGTTGACTCCATAGTTTAACGTATACATGTATACCCTGTTCAAGGTCATGTTTCCCTGGCCCCGCTCCTCGCCTCACCATCCCCTCCCTTCCTACCTATCCGATCTCAACGCTGTGCCCAGGTAAACGGGTGACAAATTTCCTCTTCGCAAGTAGGGGTAAGGACAGCGGGGTGGTGATAGTGCAGAATGAACTTCAAGAACTGTAAGAAGGGCTACCGAATGCATTATCAGCAAACAGCAGTCTAGAATTGCTGAACGGCACCAAAAGATATTCAGAGAAGAATTTCGTGTCAAAAAAAAGTTCATGGTGCTAACGGAAGCGAAAAAAACAGCACACTAAGTAACAAACTTAGAATCAATGTAAAAAATGCATAAAAATGATTTTTTTTTTCTTTTAGAAATCGATAGATGAATGAATTAAGTTTGCCCGCTTAAAATAGTGTAGTTCAGACAACGTTTTCTTCGGGATCAAAAAGAATTTTACAAAGCATAGCACTTCATATGATTAAAAAGTGGACAGTGTGTAGCTGAAAAGAAAAAAAAACGTGTAACGTTTGAAGTGTTGTCTTTTAAAACTATGTTAAAAATTAAATGGTCTTCTAAACTATAATACGAATATTCTGAGATTGCCTGGTGAGGAATAATATGTTATTACCGGAACTAGAAATAGAATATTGATTTATATTTTTATGCGAAGGGTCTATTTAATTTGTTAATGGAGTACGGCAGCTGTGGAGTAAGGCAAAGATAATCTACACGAAGCAGATGACAGGTTTTACTATCTCCGGAGAAATGAAGAGCATTAATCTACGCGATGGACCGATGAAACCGAAATAAGGCCGAAATAAGGACAGTTGCAATACCTGTCCGTATTATATGAAGAGATAAGATTTGGTGATATACCTCACAAACAGAAATTTCTACTCTGAAAATTTTCAAGAAGAAACTCAAATCAACGTGATGTTGATAACGGTCGGTGAATGGAGACCTGTATTATACCGAAAAAGATCAGATAAAAATCAGTGCAGAATTTGAATTTGCTATTGGAGGATACAGTCACGTAGTAGGCATATATACTCGTACAAAAGACTTGACGACAAAAAGGAAATGTGGACGTATTAAGGGGATTGCCATGTTTTTGTGTAACTTTGAAGTTAGTTTCATTTCGCAGAACTCAGTGACAATGCACAATGATAAATGTATGGGTAATTGTCTCCTTGATCAGTTGGCTGTTTGCTGGTGTTCGTTTGAATTAATAAACTCTCAATGTAATTAATTATTTGAATTTATTGTCTATTAACTGTTTAATATTCCTTAAAGGAACCGATCAGATCGAACGCTGCTGATTAATTACATAAATACTTCAATCAGATAGCGAGAATTCCATAAATAAAAAAAACAAAATCTAAGCATCTTTAATAATTTTTATACTCACTTAACCTACGAAGATTGTGTAGTTTAGGGAGAGAACAGACTAATTTTATAAGACATCAACCGTTCGGTATTGTACAGTATTATCATGTTCGCATATAAACTGAAATACTCATCACCATTGCCGTGTCGCCAAGCAGAAAACAAAATCCTTAAACCTCCATCCAATCAGAGCTAACCGCCGACACAGAAGTGGCCAGTCACAACTTCTAAGATTGAGCCCAGAAAATATCTTTTACTGTACGCCCGCTTCCAACATACTTAGCCTCGCTACCAACAGTTGGCCCTCTGTTTCAAGCACTCGAGTAGGTTGCCTCCTCCTACCACTTCACTCAAAACAAAACTCACTTTAATTACTTCTTTTATCAATACTGTTCATTTCTGAAATACTTCAATGAGAGGTATTATTATTGTGCAAATAATAATACAATTTACCATTTAACTTCATTCATTTTACCTAGAGTGGTGGTGTAACGGTTAGCGTTCTGGTCTCGTATTCGGGAGGACGGCGGTTCGAATCCCCGTCCGGGCATCCAAATTTGGGGTTTCCATGGTTACCCAAATCACTCCAGGCAAATGATGGGATGCTTCCTTCAAAAGACCATGGCCGAATTCCTTCCCATTCCTTGCCCCCATCCTTTCCCGTATCTAAAGAGCTCGCCGTTAAGAGACGTTAAGCAGTAAAAAAAAAAAAAAAAAAAAAAAAAAAAAAAAAAAAAAAAACCTTATTTATTACGATATTGTTATAAAACAAATTATTTCTCAAATTCTTTACAATTTAAATTCTTTAAAAATCTATATACAACTTTCATACCACTCAATCATTCAGTCGAGGCTGCTGCTTCTTTTCCTACAAACCTAACTATGACCATACTGTTCCACTACTTCTGGCGGACTGCATTGAATTTGCTGTAACTATATTATTTACGAGTGTATTGTACTGCGTGGCAAACCTATTGACAAACAATGGATTCTCTAAGTTCCATGGAGGGGCAGGGGGGGGGGGCTGCTACCCCCCTCCTAAAAGAAAAATCAAGTTGCCTTCACTACGCTTCGACGAATGAAGAACTGGCTCAGAAGCACTATGGGAGAGGAAAGATTGACTGGAATATGTCCAATGAGCGTGCATCGAAATTTCGTGAAAATACACCGTGAGATATTAACAAAGAAAATTACTGAAAATTATTCTGAGAATCCGAGGCGATTAATGTTTACATAAAAAACTATAATTGAGTTGCGATCTTGAATAGCTGCATAGTAGGTCCTTGGATTACTATGTTAATCAATAATAAAAATAGTTTCCTCAATAGGTTTGAGTTTTATTTTGTAATAAATCGACATTTTTCAGTCCCCCACCCCACTTCCTCGAAAAAGAATACGAGTTTCCCCCCCTAATTCAGATGTTGCCCCCCTCCTAGTTCTGAACCTGGATACGCCCTTCCTAAGTTCCGAAACAAGGTTTCATTATTACTGTTTGAATCACTATTGCAAAAAATCAGAAAATTTGTAATTTACTTTGAAATAAACTGTAATTAGAAAATATTATAGATCTGGTTGGGCTGGTTAAATGTGGCATATACGTCATACGCTACATATCATTATTTTGAAGCGTGTAAACCAGTGTTTCCCAACCTTTTTTGGGTCATGTCCCACTTTTAACATTTTTTTTTCTTTGCCCCCCATACATAATTTTTAATAAAAAAATTATTTGTTATTAAAGAAACTCATATAGGATGGTTTTTGAAAGAAAACACTTTAATATTGTCATAAAACACAGTAACTAAAATTAAAAAACATATAATAAAATACTAAAATTCAAAAGATTTTTAATACAGATTTATTATCTCAATTTAGTGTGATCCTTGCGCTTGATGCTTGCTACATAGAAATTTTATATTAGGCTCCAATTTAGTAAGCTTTAATCTCAAGTCTCCACGTTGTGTTATATCCAGTCGATTTCTTTTTTTTTTATCAGTAAATCATTTACTGCACTAAATCCAGATTCGGCTAAATATGAAGATGGAAAAATCACGAACAACAGCGTTATTGGCGCGTTTTTAAAAGATCTGGGTTCCCGAGACAGGCGGAACATTACGCGGTGAATCCCAAAAAGGTCTAGTTGACGACTCAAATCATCAAATGAAACTATATCTAATAATTATTTACAGCACTGTTTTAAGAATTTGCTTTTTTTGCTATATTTTGTACCTATATCTAGCATTGCATTTACATAACCCGAAGTGAAAGCGGTAAAGTCATATCAAGTCAATTTCTAAATTGCCCCCCTAAAAAACCAAATTGCCCCCTGTGGGGCGTAGGCCCCACGTTGGGAAACACTGGTGTAAACAATTTATACTAAATAAAAAAATCATCATTATTATCTTCAGCGCTTTGGAACCACTGCTTGTAACACAAGTCTCTCCACCAATGCTCCTATCCCATTGTATTAGCCTTCTCTCTTCTCAACTCAATCTAGCCACATTGGTTTATCTCTGAGCCACTTTGGTTCCACATTTTTTCTTTGTATCTTCTCTTATCACATTCTCTTCACACCCGTGTGGTGGTGCCTCCTAATCTGTCATCTCCCTCATTTCTTTTTGTTTTAATTTCTGTACTTCTCAGAAGAAAGCACTGTATGGCTTAATTAGCTGAATTCCATTGGAAGAAAAAAAAATACGTAAGGATCGATACTAAATAGGCCCGGCGGATATTCCTTCACATTTTTGTTTTACTTCCCATCTATATATTATAAAACAAGCGCACACTCTTTCATATCTGTTCATTCTGTTTATGCTACTTGCTACTTAAGTATTTGAAAAATAAAAATCATATTATTCAAATGCTCTCATTCTGGAGTTGCTGGTTCGATTTACAGTCCAATAATGCAGATTTTAGTTTTCCAATGTTTCCCGAAATCACTTCAGGCGACAGCCGGGATGATTCCTTCAAAATACCTTGGCCGATTTCCTTCCCGTTCTTGTAGCAATCCTCTGCCGGTTCTAGCAATATCGGCGTAGAAGAGTCGTACAAGAAACCAACGAAAAAATCTGCTGAAATCATGAAAAGTGACGACTGACGATATGAAAGGCGTGGCAAACAAGTAGTATTCTTTATTTATTTATTTTTAAAGTAGGATTACGTTTAATTGTAAGAAAAGTAAACTGAAAACATTCAGATGAATAGTAGAAATTACATAAAATAATACCTACGACTCGTTACGTGAATTAAATTAACGAAAGTAATATTCAAATAGTAAAACGCGTAATATTATTCTAAAACAGTTACTTGAACAATTTGATTGTCTTAGGTGTTCTGAGAATTTCATGACGTCTCAAAACAAGTCGAGCTTATGGTGCATCAGACCATGGCGAGAAGCGTAAGTCACATGATGCATACATAAAAGAATTATTGTTGATTGCACCTTAGAGCTAGAAGACTGCTGAAGAAAACGTGTTATTGTCCCGTACGAAGGCTAACGACTAGGGGACAAAGACTTCTGACCTCTGGCTTAGTTTTTTCTATGATTACGACGGTATCTTCCTGTTCCGCATTGCAGCTCTGGAGAAAATCACAGTGGTAAGCTGCAGGCAAAAAGGTAAGGATAATAGAGGCTAGTGCTGAGGGTCAACGACCCACGGACGTTACACGTGGAGAAGGAAGGACCGTAACGAAAAGTCCTCGGGCTGTAGGTGGGACTGGCTCGGCTGGAGAGGGAACGGAGATCTGGACTGCTGTACGCCTTCAAAATAAGTCCATTGGCATACAAACCATTTAATTTTTACTTACTTTTCGCTTCCTGTTCATGGATAAATCAAAATCCTGTTCCTACATTAGGTTTCTAACCATCTCTTCATGCGTCTATCTTTAACCCTTCTTCCTGTAGGATGGAACTGCAGGTGATGACAACTTTGGAAATCTGTAACCACCCATCCTTAGAACTTGGTCCTTCCAATTTTTCCTCTTTGGAAAATTGTATCATTCAGAAAGGAAATATTCTGTCGCTGCCTTATTTCTTCATTCCTTCTTCTATTTTCCACGGAATATTTTTTTACTGATCTTAGGAACTTCATTTCGAATGATCGAATTTTATTTCTTTATTGCATTTTATTTGCCTACGTTTTACTGCCATACATCAGAGTGGGTACTTCTATTGTTTCACAAAACTTAATTTGAGTCTCCTATCGGGCTTTATCTTTCAGGCTCGTCGAATTGTTCCACACATCTACTGAAATCGGTGAAGTAATTGTTACGATATAAAAATTATTTTTATTTCATTTATTGTCATCTGCCTTTTGACTGGTTTGATGCAATCCTCCATCCTTTCCTATCTTGAGCTAACCTCTTCATCTCAACATATCCCTTACACCCTATGTCCTCAATTATCTGCTTCATATATTCTAATCTCTGTCTTCCTCTACAATTATTACCTTCAACTGTTCCCTCCTCCTACAAATTAACCTATCCTGTAAGTCTTAAAACGTGACCCTCCAGCCTATCTCTTCTTTCTGTTAGCCTCCTCCACAAACTATTTTTCCCACCCACTATTTCCAAAACTCGTTAATTTTGTACTTTATACGTCCACCTAATTTTTCAGCATCCGTCTATAGCACCACAATTCAAATGCTTCATTTTCCTTCATTAGCCGTCCATACACACACACGTTTAAGCGCGAGTAAGTTCGCTGAAGATTTACGCGCAGATATTCTCGCGACGATCCTGTACTTGTTGGAGCCCATGCACAGGAACATCAGTTTCACACATTTGTCGTTCAGCTGGCTCGCCGCGCTCAAATTGTTGTGTTTATGGTAATGGTCTACGGATTTATCCGTCATGATTTCCTGGCTCGCGACTCAATGGGAATTCCAAAACATCGCCGCCGGCCTCGGTAGCGTAGGGGCTAGAGTGCTAGCTCCACGTGCCGAAGGTCGCCGGTTCGAATCCGGCCGCGGGCATGGATGTTAAGTGTTGTGTGTCTGTGTGAATGTCCTGTCCGTCCTGTGGTGTCCATACTGAGAGGATACGATATATATAAAACACTGGATGATAAATGATTAACTGGAAGCTACAATAACCACGTTGAGCTGGCTGTATGGCCACAGCTGCCGAAAGCCATTATAAGAAAAAAAAAAAAAAAAAAAAAAAAAAAAAAAAAAAAACATCGCCAGCCAAGTGTAGTGAGATTATGTTACAAGCGAAGTGACAATATCGAAATGAAACAGGTTTTTAAGTTCTAAACAAAAAAATGTATTTATTCGTGTAGCAGCTTATATTGGATCTGTAAAAAAGAAAAAGAAACGGACAGTATGACAAAAAAAAAGTGATTGCAGGAAGATTATAAACACGATCATATACTGCTACTTGTACTATTTGAAAAGCATTTTCTTCGATTTCTTCAGTATTACATGAATGGACAGATAGATATTCCTATGCATTTCCTCAATATCCTCATCTTCTCCTTCATAATTTGGGCTTCCTATATTGCTGACACTGTCCATTGGTTCGTGTTTATCTCTCATGAACAGTAGTAAGTTGTAGTAATAGCGTTAATTGGTTTAGTAGATTTTGTCTTCGTCTATTCCACTTCTTGTTGAGTTTTAATTTTTTATATATATTTCTTGCGAAAAGAGTGGATTTTCTCTTTTATTAATGCACTATGAACTTTTATACTATATTTCCCACAAACCTCTATCAATGCACTACATCCTAATTTTTTTAAATTTCTGTTCGCGTACTTACTCTTTTTGGTTTCACCTTCCAAATACAGTATGTTGTCGATATGTCGCAATGAAAGCAGCTACGAATTCTCTGCTGATCTTGGTTAACTAGTTAGACTCTCAGCAAGTCTTATCTGCGGCGAGTACATTCTTAAGTGATATATCTGTGTGTATGGTTACCGTCGCGCATGCTCTCCATATTAAAATATGTAACGAGTGTTATTTGGCTGTGATGCGGCTCGTCATTAGACAATTAACACACACATTGTCTATATGGATCGCCACGGAATTGCTGGCGCACAGATGTGTGTGTGTGTGCCTAGCTTACATACGGTGCCGGGCGGAATCAGTTCGACGCCTGCACTTCCCCTGTCGCAGACAACATCGCCGCGGATCCGAGACCATCCCACTGCTGACCGTCGCCATCTATGAACGGTAAAGAACACAGTCTGTGCCACAACAGTTTTTCACCAGAACTGAAATGCCCAGTAACGCCTGAGATGTTTCATACCATCCACTGACCTAGAACAAACGTGAAGTTCTAAGATCTTTTGCTGTAAATAATGAGTATTATCAGTCATGTATGTCATTTGTTTTGTTTGAAGAAATTAAGTTCATTTACGTTGAAAAGGAAAACAAAGATGTCGTGGGTTTTTTAATCTCTACAATTATAAAGTTAACCATCATTTCCCTATCAAAATATTAATTTTATATATAAAAATCAATGTTGTATTTCACTGACTGGGAGTCAGCTAAGACGAAATCAGTAATTAATCCATCATTCATTTAGTCAAAGAATATTCTATTTCAGGTGAACTTTTAAATTGTTAATAGTTAAACCTTTATAATATCGGCTGCTTCACTGACAAGTTGTTCCGGGCGAATCCTCTACGTTTCATTGGCTGATACCCACACCTACCACTCCTGGGTTCGAAGAAGTGCCTTCCATCTTGGTTTACTTTCTCAGCACCTTGTTCTCAGATACAAAAGTTCCTCTCTGTTATGTTTGCACCACTGCATGCTTCCCGAATCCATTCACTGTTCATCAAATGCTGATTTGGTTGTATAAAGGTGGTTTCCCACTGCGCGTAGTTTCGTAGGCCGCGGCACATCAACCGAAGTGTTGGGATGAGCACGCGCCACAGGCTAGCCCTCGCCACCTCCCCACCACCTTGTCTATTAATGACGTTCACAGGATCTACGTAGTTTATGAACTCTCCCTAAATACGTAATAATAGAGATTTACCTCAATTCACACCACAATGGACTCTATCTGGCCGTGGAACTGCTACCTGTCTGCATCAATAGTAGGCTTTCATCTCGGCTTCTATCTTCACTTACTTTCGCATAGCGTGGATTGCCTGAAAACTCTGACATCATGGGGCCGGTATTGCAACAAACTTTCACATTTGCTGTGGGACCAAATAGGTTCAGATCGGACGATCATCCTACAGAAAATTTTTCGAAATAAATTAGTACGGTTTCGGTATCTCTCGAGTACCCTATACTTTATAATGATTTGATGAGGGTATCCTAGTGAGAAACTGGTCCCTAAAAGACTACCTAAGTGAAGTTTTCCAAGTATTACGTTGGAGATTGTAGAAATGCTGCTGGGGCAGTGACTGTGGGAGGGGCACCCGAGTAGGAGTAACAATGAGGCGGAGAGAGATCAGATACAATGGTCGCCACTCGAGCAGGGGATCAGCCGAGGTTATATTCCGGCTCAAGACTCCCCCACCCACACACAAATATTAGCTCCCTCAGCGCCAACAAAGGTCGATGCTCTCTGTCACAACTCACAAGTCGTGCGCCTGTGACACCCAGCGCGGTTGGAACAACTTCCCCATCAGCAGAAGACAGTTGTTCGAAGCCTCACAGACTTATCTTTACCAGGCACTAAGTTTAAGATTCTTGTGCACATAACCCTTTCCGCTTTTCCAGAAAATGATGCAGCTGTTGTATCAAGAGAAACAGATCATCTGTAAATAGCGAAAGTCAAGTTCGGAGAGATCCCTTAATTTGCTACTACTTTTTGAAAATTAATATAAAAATCGATTATTTGTGGAAAGAGTCCGTATTTTCGTATTACCTAGCTAATGAACGATACATTTTCTGCTAGGAACGTAGCCTTTACCGTCTTTTACTTATTTGTTACTTTTTCCGTTGACTCAGGTGGTTGGACACATGGTTTGCGGAGCCTTAAACAGATTTAGTTGGTTCTAGTCCTAGTCGTGGGAGAAAAATTTCGCGATTAGGAGTTGGTTGGCTGGTTTACAATTTCTAATTACAAGATTATGCACCAAGGTCCGCAGTGTGTACGGAGTGAGGACATACGACATTGTTGATTGTGATTCGTCGGTTGGAAGGTGAAGTTAATTTCACGGTCACCCTTCTTTTATTTCTCATCCACAACATTCTCAACATTCTGTAATGATCAAACACGTCATCATACTTGTCAGGAGGCGTCCATTAATTACTTGAGGTGAAATAGGGGAAATGGGGAGGGGAGACACCAGCGAAATCTCACCAAGAGTGGGGTTCGACAAAAATCTCACGTCGTATTTTTAAATGCTTGAAGAACAGTAGAGCTATGGTCTACTAACGACCCATATCCGGACGTTAGGGAAGATCTAATCGTCCTTGAAAACAAGAGAGCTAAGAAAAGACCTCAGAAAACTACAAGGTCGTGAGTAACGGGGGGGGGGGGGGGGAGGCCTCAAGATTTTGTCTCACACAAGGGCGGGCGGTGGGGTTTCCTTCCAGATTTCACCAAATCGCATCAAATCTCACCACGGGGGAGGGATGTGTCCGGATTTCCGAAAAAACAACTCCACGTAATTAATAGACACCCCTTCAACTCTTAAGGATCATATCCACGGCGCGTGGCATGGCAATAGGCGCCTTTCATCTTTTACCGCCTGGCGGTGGGTCGAGGCGCGCCGTACCTGCTAGCATATGCGGCAAAGATAAGAGGCGTCCCTAACACGCGCCGAGGGACGGGCCGAGGGAACGCGCCTTTTTGAAGAGTTTCAAACAATGTAGGAGACAAGGAGAAACAACATCACTTAATGCCCTATGAAGGGATAACTCCCTCCTCAGTGAACGACTATGTCCGGATACACAGTTTGAGTTTTATTTTACGGTTGCAATTTTCACTTTGCGATCGTTTATTACACTAATCATTAAAGCAACTCGAAATAAGGCTAGGATATTTTTGGCCATGTGATATATCGAAGAAGTCTTGATTATCGACGAGATGTCATTTTGCATCAGCAACTGCTATTTCAGTTAACAGGTATAAGCTTTCCTTTTATCAGCGGTTAATTAGTTGACTTAAGTAACAAGGTCAGCCCATGAAGAATAAAAGTACATATCAACATTTCCACTCCAAAGGAAATAGTAGCGTGTTATGGATGAAAAGGATCATTCCATCTCGAACACGCTTTAGCTGCAGCTCATTTAAATCCAAAGAAAGAACACATTGAGTAATGTATCAGCCAAAAATTAAAGGAACTGTTGTTATTATAGAATTGTAAGCACTGTTCCGAAACAATTTATTCTGGAAAAGCAAAAAAACAATAATTCATTTGCGTAACAATACTTCTTGACGTAATTCAGAAATTACAATATTACTGATATTGTCATGATACAGAGACCTCAGCCTCCAGTGGAGTAACTATATCGTGAGGTCTGTGGCAAATTCATCCGGATGGGCGGAGCCCCCCTCCGGCTGGGGGTCCGTGATGTTCTGCCCGTCCTGCCACCCTATTGTTACGCCAATGTTAGCCTCGCAAATGCGTGATTCTCGACAATCAGCGCACAACTGTCTGCTTACACTCCTCAACAACCAAAGGTTTTAATACTAGTTACCGCTGGTATCTTATGATACCCCAGAAGACTAAAGACACTACTGACTATGGAATCCTACGATACAATAGATCAAAAATAATTACATCAGCACAATCTTTTATAAATATATACAATCAATCAAAGATGATAAAAGATTTGTGTAGTGTGATATTGCACGCAGGTTAAAAATTCTTTACACCATTTATACTTTTCATCAGTTTTGTGGGTGTAATTAAATCAATAGATTGCATACCAAAAATCCTGTGATAAATCCCAAGTCTCTGCATAGTGGGTATGGAGTGAAGGTATGCGAGACTGTCGATGATGATTCGTTAGTTGCAAGGGCACTTTAAACTTTGCGGCTCCTTTAGTGTCCGGAAGTTTAGTGTGATTGGGCCTAGTTTCATCCTGCCCCTTCCTACATCCTTCATTATTTCACAACTCAAACAACACACTATACTAAACACATTACAGTCATCCACGTAACAGTAGCAACTGGATACATTTCCACCAGTCCCCGGTTAAATTTCCCAAGACACTGCCTGCGGATGTAATTCCCTACATAACGGCACAGACGCCTTGGTCATCAACTGTGGCCAACATCACCATCACTATTTCGATGTTCTTACGGCGATTAACTGTAGGTCCATGTCGTCCATCCGGTAAAGCTGTTCAATCGACGAAAAGTCGGACGATCTTTAGATCTGAACGTTTGGAACGACTCCCCAGCCACACTAAACCTTTTGTGCAATGAGAACGGAGGAGAAATTTAAGAACTGCCGTAGCCCTGTGCTCATCACAACACATCCTCCCTAGAGCCGTATGTCATTGGGAGTAAGGAGCTCTATCTACGCGAACCTAAACGCCTGGTCCACTGTTCTTTATAATTTTTCAGGGACTTAATGTCATTTAACTCTGTCTCAAACTCTTTTCGTGATGTAAAACCACAGGAAATGAGTTTTTTTGTATGTTTTCTGCTGTTGAACCTAATTTAGATTGCAGATAGGTTGCCTAGCTATACTGATATTATAAAGCTGAAGAGTTTGTTTGTTTGTTTGTTTGTTTGTTTGAACGCGCTAATCTCAGGAACTACTGGTTCGAATTGAAAAATTCTTTTTGTGTTGAATAGACCATTTATCGAGGAAGGCTGCGACTAATAGGAGCGAAGAAACATTGGAAAATGTGGAAAAAACGGGGAAAATTATTCATCTTTGAGGGCTTCTGTTGCGTGCGCTGCGAAAACGGTTCAAGATACCAAAAAAATATGTATGAAAGGATTATTCCTCTTGAAATGATCTAAAAAAATGTCCGCGACAGTATATGTCTATCCTTTAAGATTAACTCACTAGAACCGTTTTTATGGTAATCAAATTTGGTCGAAATTAATGCATTATTACCAATTATTTGTTAGAGTTGTATCAACATAATAATATTAATCTTTATCCAAATAAATGTGTTGTTGATTAAGAGTATTTAATTGTGAACAAAATTGTCTTTGGCATCACTTAATTTCAATGAACATCTTAGAAGATATTACGCGCGGTCGGCTCCCTTCTGAACGGTTGTAGTTCCCCATTATGGAAGTTTGTTAACATTTTAAAATTAACTACAAATATGAGAGCACATTTGGGGGGAGGTAGTATAACTTTTCTTTCAAAGTTACTTTTAATAGGAGACGGGAAAGTACATCATTTTGAAAATAAAATTGAAATTGATCGCGATTTAGGAGAAAGAGTAAGTAACATTGAGGACTTAATATCGAAAGTTTACCCTGAAATCAGCAAAACAGAAAATAAAGATCATCAATGGATGTGTCAAAGGGCAATATTGGCGGCGAGAAACAGTAGCGTGGACGAAATTAACGACCTAATTTTAAGTAAACTTCCAGGAGACATAGTTACCTACACATCTATTGATAACGTAATGGATCAAGAAGATGCGGTACATTACCCACAAGAGTTTCTTAATTCTTTGAACCCAAGTGGCCTTCCCCCATATTCCCTCAAGTTAAAAATAGGTGCCCCAATAATTTTACTTAGAAATCGCAAACCACCAAATTTATGTAACGGAACCCGACTTCAAATTAAATTTCTACGCAATAACGTGATCGTTGCAATAGTTTTGACTGGTCCAGCAGTTGGTCAAACAGTGCTTATACCTCGCATCCCAATGATTCCAAATGATTTACCTTTTAATTTTAAAAGAATTCAATTTCCCGTTAAGCTATCTTTCGCCGTTACAATTAATAAATCACAGGGGCAAACATTTAAACACGTAGGAATCGATTTACGTCAAGACTGCTTTTCACACGGCCAACTATATGTCGCGTTGTCAAGATCGGGTTGCGGAGAAAATCAATATGTTCTTCTGCCACAAGAAAATAAAACTAAAAATATAATTTACGCAGAAGTACTTTAAAATAATTATGTTCTTTTAAAAACTTAAAAACTAAATTTGCAAAAAATTGTCTAAAATAATAACAGAAATTGACGCGGACAAAGTCGTGGGTAACTGCTATAATTTATAAAGCTGAGGAGGTTGTTTGCAAAAATAAATATGATTCCCAAAATAACTATTCCACGCGGACGAAGTCGCGGGCACAGCTAGTAGTTCATAAGGTTCATAATGAGTATGATGAATGCACCGAGCATTGTGGATGAGTGATTAAGGATCGGGCCTGTGTATCGGGACCACGCATGTTCGATTCCCGGTCTTGCCATTCCGATTTCGGTTTTCTATTGTTTCTCGAAATTAGGGATGGTTGTTTCAAAACATCATGGCCGAATTGCCTCCCCGTTCATTGCCCACCATCCTTTCCCGACTCTAATAATCACCGTGTGAACTATTCCTAAGGCTATAACAAAGTAAATTAATGCTGTCTTAGGGTTTTTAGGTATATTTTTTTTCTGGCGTTCCATGCCTGATTAGAAAGTAGCAAGTTCCTGATGGCAGTGTGCATCCTAATGAAAATCTGTATTCGCAGAGAGAAACCAACTTTGCCTAACCGGCCTTGCAACAATCTTTTCGTTTCGATTCATTTTTCGAGGGAAAAAGTAGTGGTGACTCTCAGAATATGTTGTTGTTGGTTCAAAAGTCGATTCCGGCTTCCAGATGTTCGTGAATTGCTATATGGCATTTCATCGAGAGAGGATTGTAGGTTGGTAGCAGTGGGCGACAAGTAGGCGCCAGTAGAACTGAGAACAATGGGCGGGAGGGAATTAACAGCTGCCGTGATATATGACACCATGCAACCAGGTTCAGCAGCCATCGGTCGTTTTATTTAATTACTGGTATTTTTCCGCCAGTGAGAACCTCTGTGTGCGCAGTAATGTGTTTGCCTTTTGTTTTTCTTCTACTATGAAGACATAAACGTTTGTAAACTAGTATCCTCGTCAATTTCACCGTAAATTAAATATTAAAATTTCGTTACGATTATAGTAGCGTTAATCTTTGATGTAATACCATAGTTTGATTAACTTTTTCCGTGTTTTGTACCGTTATATATTTCAGAAAACAGAAGAAATAAATGATCAAAGTTACGTTGACAAAAAACAATATCAACAGAATTTAAAGAGTGGAGTGCTTATGTGAGTTGTAACATGATCTTTGATGAGTATCTCGTAAAGGAGTGTTCATTTATTATGCAAAGTGGTCTTTGGCGCCTATCTCTTCTCGGTACGAACGAAAAATCATTTCTTGTTCCATTCCCCGGCCACTAAGAGTCATAAAATATACTGCAGATTTTAAGCTGTATCCCAAGTTTTCAAATGGTTCCATATTAATTGTATGATGTCTGGGAATATCGATATGGAACACGGAGTAGCTTGGGCAATGGTCGGAGCTGCTGCTAGCAGGTGAGATGTAACCTGCTTTCGGATTTATAATAACTTGGATGTATGGCTCAGTGCGCTGAAGCGCTACACACTGGATCAAGAAGGTATACTGAACCGGGCACGAATCCCGACTGTGGTTTTCAGGCAGTTTTCCGCAGCCATCAAGCCAAATGCCGTGAAATTCCCCAATCTAGGCGTCATAAACTACATATTTCATAAATTAAAAATGCGTTTATTTCACGCTGAACAGTTATAAGTTTCGCAGACTCATGGCAACACTTTACTTCGCCATTAGTACTTAATATGACCTGACAGTTGGTATAATATGCTTGGTGTCAGTAACAGAGCATGCGGCCGTAAAAAGATTCCACACCAAGGATGAGTACTCGTAAAATGCACCAAAGGCAGCCTACTTCCCAAATGTTGGGAAAATTTATTTATTTATTTATCAACAAAAATGTTTTAACACGTTTCACTTATGAACGTTAATGGAATGGATGAAGAATGCCTTGAGAGGCCATTGTGCTAGTAGAATATAAGGTTTATGATGACATAACACAACTGTTTCTTATTTATTCCTCCTTCTAGGAAAAAAAAGTTTCGATTATACAACGAAAGTTTTTGCAGATTTTTTTTTCAAACGAAAAAATGTACAAATCATGGGATATTGGTCTCAAATGACAATTAACTAAGAAAAACTATTGAATATGTATTATTTATATTTTTATTTCATATTTTAGGTTTGTTGCCATATGGCAACAACATGAGCTACAATGCAGACTTCCACAATATGATACTCAAGAGTATTGACACATAGGCTCACAAATATACTTTGTATCTATTGAAATAACAAAAAAAAGTATGTTTTACAGATAAGAATACACATTATGTAATAGTCTAATCATTTACGAAATTGTTCTTTCACTTTTAGAACATCAAATCTTGCTTTATGTTATTGTTCTGTTTTTTTGCTGTAGTGAGACATAGATGCACATTGCATTTCACACATTTAACTCTAATTATTCCATTGCATCTACCTTTCTGATCCATAATAGGCAAATGTCCAACCCCATCCAACCGCATTTCTTTTTCAGGCAGTGCAGCAGCTGGACCTCTTTTCTTCTTAGCTATATGTGACCTCTCAACTGAATCAGATTTGGGTCTTCCTTTCTTTTTTATTGCATTTTTCCCATGAAATAAAAAACATCTAGCTATAGCTTTCTTGAAATCTGCCAAATGAAGTACGAGTATATTCTTGAAATGTATTCCATTAGTTGCGGCATCCCTTTTGTATAGGAACCAGGCAGTGGTGCAGTGATTATTACAAAGCTACGCTCATTTTGTTGCCAAATGTTAATACACACAAAATATCCATTCAAGATTATGTATAGTGCCACATTATTGTAAAACAATGATTTTCCGCAAGTTAAATATATCAGATTAACTACCTTATTTAAATAATTCCAATTATTCCTGTGCATATATTGTAAAAAATATTTTTGAAAAGGCTCTTATGCACTTCTAAAGCCTAACGATCTCACCTAGAAACTTCTGATTTTCTACTACTTCTACCAACAGTGCGAAACTTAACTGTTGGGTACTGTGATGGCTATCATCTCTGGTTTGCCATATGGCAACACCATGCATATATGACTGATTTTCTTGCCGTTGCATGTACACAATTAAAGTACAAGTTACGAAACATGTATACGCGAGTGGTAATCTTTTGATTTTGTTGATTTAGGTTAGAGCATTACATAATTAGTCAGTCACATATTATGATAGTGGAAGTGACTTCTTTAATGTAGTCTATCTCAATCTTCTTCCTAGCTCAAAGCATTATCGTCCTGATTCTCCAACAATACAAGACATTAAAATTTGGGTAATTAACGATATCGGTAAAAATACTTCATTATACGCCGTCTGAAGCGAGAGGATGTCAACATCAGATGTATCATTGTCAATGGACTCATTTTCATTAATTTCGTTTCATTTGCTGTCACTCCCGTTTAACGACTTGTCTGGTGATGCTGTGGTAAGGTATCTGATAGTGGATCGGTATGCCCCCGGTTAGAATCATGGATATGACACTGATGCTAACGTTTGTTAAAGCTTATTAAAACGATTTGATGATCCCGACCCAGGTGGGTGATCGGTAATGTTTGAGTCTAACATTCGGTACCACTTCGGTCATTCCGTATTCCGTAAATCAGTCTAGGAACATGCCAGTATGGTTACTTAGAAAGATCATGACCGATTTCCGCACCGTTGTTTGTCCCAAATAGTCTGCTAGATTTAATGACCTCGATGTCGGCGAGCCATAAAGCTCTAAATTATTACTAATTCCCCGTTGGTAAAAGTGTTCTCGACAGGCTTGGACTGACTAACGATGTCAGGAAGTATCGCATTAATTACTCAAATTTGCATTAAAACTTTCTGTCTTCCACGCTAACGCTAAACACTAAGCCGGGCAGCAAGCAACTTTAGGTTAGTTTGGGCTAAGGGTCCCTTTGCGAAGAGAAGAGTTCCGTTATGAGCTTATTCAACGAGAGCCTGGCATGGCTGGCTAGAGCCAGAGTACGATGTTTATAAATTAATTAAATGGTACCAGAATGGCTGATCTGAAAAATAGAGACATTAGCTTTAAACATGGATTTACTATCAGTTTATGTTTTAGTATTCACTGTTAGTTTGCGAACGATGTCTGAACTGGACCTTAACAGCACGACTAAATTTGACTCATAATTTTTATCTGAACTATAGGATGAGGAGCTAAATATGCACATGACATTATTGGAGAGGACAGGCCCAATAAATATATCGAGCATCTCATTGACAAAATTTCTGTTGGCCGCGAAATGCTTCTTTGTAGTTTGTGGTGATCATGTTACCTGGATATTCCATGGCATCAAGCATGCTTGGTTATAACTCTTCAAAGTTGATTTAAAAAAAAAAAAGTAGTGTGTATTAGTTACGAGAGACGATTGTGAAATCATAAGTATCATTACTAAAGTGTCCCATCGAAGACTTTGTGTCTTCGGGTATACAGTATTAAGAAGTCTACAAACAAGATGTTGGTGGTTTAATTTTGAAAAGAATTCAGATTAAAGCAGTTTCATTTAGTAAAAGGAACTGTTTTTCTTACTCAAATGAAATTTACAAACTATTTAATGTGATTTTCACGATAAAAGGAAAGTTATTACTCAGACGACAGTGAAAATATTCTGCTTTATTCACCAACACAAATAACTACGCTAACGAAAGAACATGAGCAACCATCATTACGACAAGTTGCCTCTAACTTGCAATTCAAGTCGAGATCCTTTTTTTTCCCCCCCTTTCGGGTTTTACCCCTCTTCAACGGCAAGGTCATTAAACCGGTAGCTGACTGGGGATGAGCAACGGGAGGTAATTCGACCAAGGCTTTTCAAAGGAACCATCTCGGCATTCATCTGGGGTTGTTTCGGAAAAAGATGGAAAACAAAAATCTGAATGGCAATACCGGGGATGAAAAATGCGTCTTCATGAATGCCCTGCCCAAAGCTGAAACAAATAAGCTATGTGAATGAATGGCAATTTCGAGATAATTCTCTTTCGATCTTAGTCTTGAAAAATAAATTACTCAGTTACCTTACCAAGTGTACAATGTTTCCATTAGTATTACTGGATGTACACATTTATTCCTGAAGTAACCAACCCTAGAGAGAGAACTGAAATTAACCAAACTCACCACTAATCATGTGCGTCGTAACATGTTCGAAAGTAAAACATGTTAAAAATTGTGAAAAGATATCAAACACTATTAAGATGATGAGATTACATTTCTATGGCCACGTCAAGAGAATGGAACAAGAAAGAATCGCAAAAGAAAATCCAAAACTTTCAAGAGAACAGAAAGACTCAAGTCCTATGGTTGACAGAAGTCGATCAGGATTTGAAAATGTGTGCGATTAAGGTGGAAGACATCAAAGACAGGAAAAAAATTGCTCAGGCAAAGGATCTGTCAGAAGAGTATTCTCAGAAAAACAAAAATCAAAACAAATCCGGAGAAAGGAGTAGGGGTGACGGAGGAAGGAAGCTCGGAAGAGTGTAATTGTAGTCCATAGATGGTTAAAACAAAAAGGGAACAAAAAGCTTGGTATTCAAATCGAAGGTTGGTCGTACCCTCCCGAAATACCGACTCCTAAATATCAGGACCACTTGATTAAGTGGCTGTGGCACAGCAAAATCATTGTTTCGATGTGCTATGTCAATTAAAGGAGAAATCATTCGCATACTTTATATTCACAGCCAAGTGAACAGTTTCCACCCGCGGCCTGCTGAAAGTTGAACGAACTCATCTCCTCTTCATCGTCTGAGCGTCTGCGAAGCCCCTAGGGTGAAGACAATCAGCTCGACGTTGTATGGCGTCTGGGGCCCTGGAGGCCAATTAACAGGCAATCAGACAGCTTCCGCACAATGCAAACTATTTCGGGCGGCTATATAAGCTTCTCTTCAACTCGTCAACTCGTCAACGTCTTAATCATTTGGTATCAAACAGTACGATCTTCCCAATTGCCTAACGCAGCGAAGCATTATCTCACCATTGGCGAAAGATGTTTGAAATCAAAGTGCAGGCCATGACCGATGTCCAAGGTAATCTTCTAAGAGAGTTATCAGCCTCCTGCAACTCCCATGGAAAATTTCGACTCCGTTGGCTTTCCCAGTAAGGTCATTGTACGTATGTTCAGATGATCGATTGTGTGTATTTAGAGTAATATTGTGCCCTTGAATATTTTGGGAGATTATTGAAAACAGAAACTTCGATGGCCGGAAGAAGATTTTAATTGCATTCTTACATTCGTGATGAATAAATGTTTTTTAGGCAATGAATTAAATTTAGAACCAATAAAAAATGTTGGTAAGAGTTTTTATTATGAAGTGTGCTGCTATATGATTTTTAAACATTGGCTTCGAAAGACAGAGCGAGACCCGATCGAAGATTTGTAGTTGTGTTTTTGGAGAAGATTGAAAAGAATAAGGTGGGTGAATAAAGGGATAAATGTAGAATTGCTGAACAAAGTAAAGATGCATAAAACACTCCATTGAAACAGCAGTAAGAGAAAATCAGGTTAAAAAGGGCATAGCATAAAAGGTATAAGCACTCATAATAACAGCTCTAGGGAGGACAGCAGAGAAAAATAAAAATATATAAGTTTGAAGAACAACTAAGGAGACGAAGATATAAAGTGGGGACGGTATCTGATGACCGAAGAGGTTGTCTGACACAAAAATGGATGAACACGGCAGCCGTGACAGTGACAAGCCACTAGCGACAGCAGGATGTAAAGAAGATGAATTGACTGAAATGCTTACAAACAGCCCCGCATTTATCTAATTCCGAAACCTGTGAAATCAAACATCCGGAGCCCCAGAGTGGAATGTCAGTGCGGCTCTACGTGAATCCTGGTTGAACTAGAATTGACCCGTTGCGACTGCACGGAGAAATTTTTATGTTACGAAGCATTTCATTGCGTTAGGGTACCGTAGAACGATCTGGTAGCTCAGTGTGTAAGGTACTCGGTTTTGAGGATCACAGTTTTGATTCTTGGTGCGCCCAGCAAATTTTACAGGCTTTGCTACGTTTTTCAGTGTACTTCAGATTCCAGGATAAGCTGTAGGTCTTATAGGAAATTAATTGACGTTCCTACATCTGATACAGTGACCTAGTATGCATCTTTCGGGAGGATCGAACACCTCTTTGAATTGTGGAATTTGAAAATTCTAGTTAACTTTATGAGCGATGTGGCTGAGATGTAAAATGATGAAAGGGGGAAAATATGAAAACTAAAAATATCATGGCCATTTTCTTCAATAAGGTCAATTTTCTAATAAGAAATAAAACATCGTAAATATGATTAAAATATATTTATTTTCATATTATAGGTATTTTTCCACTTTTATTTATAATTTCCATTTTTGTTCAAACCTTTGCCATACCGTTCAATAAGTTTTTGAATACTGATGTCAAAGAAATCTGCCGCCTGTGAAGAAGTCTTATCCATGACTGCAGTGGTGTAGAAACTGATTTTGAAACCTATGAAACAACAGTTTTTAAGATTGGGGTGAGATACAATTATAGAACGAAGAGATGGAAGCAGCAACGCAACATTTCAGCCTATATCAGGATACAATCATAGTAAGTGACCGGCAACCTAGCGCTAGAAACAATAGAACATGCTTAAGAGGCGCATGTCTTGCCTCCATTCGTTTCTCAATCAAGACGACTAGACGAAAGAAATAATGCAAATGCTTTGACAGTACGCGTTTACGTACAATCAGTCAGTTTGCCCATAGTTTCTAGCTTTCTGTTGATTACGTTATGATAGTTATAATAAGTAGAATTAATTTTGAATGTAGCGTTAATGGTCGAATGGAACAGTTTCGATATAGTTCAATCCGTCTTTGTTAAGGAATTTCAACTTAACCCGGAAATTCCAGTTTCTAAAAGAAACCCGTCATTCTACTCGAAATCCGAACCTGCCGGCCTCGGTAGCGTAGGGGCTATAGTGCTAGCTCCACGTGCCGAAGGTCGCCGGTTCGAATCCGGCCGCGGGCATGGATGTAAAGTGTTGTGTGTCTGTGTGTGTGTCCTGTCCGCCCTGTGGCGTCTGCACATTGAAGACTATATATAAAACACTGGATTTAACTGATTCACTGGAAGCTTTAATATAACACATTGAGCTGGCTGTATGGCCTCAGCTGTCAAAAGCCATTAAATAAAAAAGAAAAAAAAATACGAACCGGAGAAGCGTTCTGGTGTGCTTCGTATAGCTCGACATGAAGGTCAGTTTAAAGACCTCCGAAAACTTCCAGTCGAAGTTCGATTCGATTCGAACCGCGTGTATTTGTACCCGCAAGCACTTACTCTAACCAAAGATCCACTAAGTCCTCTAGCAGTGGTGTAGTTAGGTTAACAAGGACCCAGGTACAAATATATATATTTGTTTTTTCTCAACCTGTGGTCCACGAAGATGGTTTAGGGGGTACATGGGCAGAATATTATAAATTCGTTTTCGTACTGTGTAAGGCTATAAGTGAGGGTAATCTGTAAGATAAACTTTCTAAAAACGACGAATATTTCAGTGACCAGGCAAACATTTGTCGTTTTCAGAATGGCGATAGGATAGCAACATTCATTTCCAGCTAGCATCAAAAACAGCGCCGTTCGTCTAAGGATTTAGTAAATGACCGTTTTCTGTGGCTCTTGTGGTAGGTGTGAGGGATTGAGGTGCGTGGTACGGTTGGTAACAAAAGAGTAATGAAGTAAATAACAATAAAAGAAGTCAGGTCCAGTGTCTTCTATTTTGTGAATATAAACGGTGGTGTAGTGTAGAATACAGCCTATAGTAACATTATTATTCATTTGGTTACTAAATATTAAGAGACTGGTCAATATGGAATTCACTTTAATGCGTTTCGTAACTGTGTATCCGTAGGGTTTAAAATTATGCTTATAGTTGTGTTATAAATCATGTTCAATCTAAGTTATTGATCCGCAATATTATTTTGATAAATTAGTAGTCCTCCGATTGAGAAAGCTTGAGAAACGCATCTCTAAACGATAGCAACGTCGAGAAATAGTAGTTTTGACTACACGGAATAGTTTTTTCTTCATTTTTTGTAAACTAGTATCTGAATGTTCTTCTGTTTCCCTTTAGCTTTCCGAGAATACACTCTTACGAATGAGGTTCTGTACTGGACATTAGTGTCCATATTCCAATCAAAACTAGTAAACTAAATTTCGTAGCAATGTTATTATTTTCTAATCAAACTCCTGCTTCTATGTTAAAAACTACTTAAATCTGCAAGAAGTGAACGTTCCGGAAACTGTTATGATGCCATAGCATAGAAGACGGGACAGATGGTCCGCAGGCAGACTATTAAAAATTTAATACCACCCGAATTAAGGTATCAAAATAAAAAAATGAGTTAGTAAAAATTGTTCACACAAAAAGGATGAAGTCAGGGTTGCCACCCGAACTGTACTCTCTTTCACGTGGGCATACTCTATAATCTACGAAAGTTGTAGAGTACGTTAAAATACTCTATTTTTTTAGTAAACATATATTCTCACCTCACTGGTTGACGTTTTACGTACGAAAATAGAATCCGAACGAAACCTTGAGATGTGTCCGTCACTCGGCCGCATTCGGCCTAATAAGTCGCCTTCCCCTGTCTCGGGATTAGTCGATCACATTCGGCTGACCACTGATTTTTTCTGTACTGTGTTGTGCACATAACTACACAATCACCCATTCAATATGAACATTTTGTGTATGTTATTGAAACTTTAAATCTGCATAAACTACAAATAGTCATGAACTGTTTACATGAAGAAATAATACTACTGAAAGTATTGCATGGAAAACTTTTAGATGATAAAAAGTTTTATTGATTTTCCAATTTCTTAAAAATGGCAGTACATATTCAATAAAAGTGACTTTTTTTTCTGTATCTGCCACTTCTGCATTCATTGAGAAAGTTTTTTATGTCAGGAATGCAAAATGGAGAGGTGAATGAAACAAACCTTTGTTCGGCTTAATAAAGCTAACCATATGTTTTAATTTAAACATAGATTGCATAGTACCTATGCTGTTTACGTGTTTAGGAAGAGTAATTCTTTGTTGAGTGTGTCAAAAAACAATAAAAAATAGGTGCCCAAACATAAACAATAAACCTACTCTTTTTATAAACAACTTACTCTATTTTTGCCATCCCAAAACACATATGAATTCCCATTGTTTTCAAAAAAAAAAAGTTGGCAACCCTAACCATAGTACTCCCTTATAACTATAACGGAGGATAAGCCATGAGTCTTTAAATCAAACTTTGTAAAAGACGTGAATATTTCAACGACCAGGCAAAAATCTGTCGTTATTTTTCAGTATATGAGTACATTGTTACTACTTGTATCATAAAACAGTGAACGCTGAAGATATTTCGACGCCTAGAATAAATAAAATCCAAGCACAGTTGCTTTGGCGTAAATTATTTTAACAAGCAAGTGCAAAAGAAACAGCCTAGAACCATCAAAGAGAGCAGCGTTAAGGATTAAGTTAATGACCGTTTTCTGAGAATGATCCGTGCAATTATTTTTGACATTTACTGTTCCTCAGGATGAAAGAAGGTTGAGAAACGCTGTTACTGCACATATTTCGGTTTTAATATTTGTTTGTTAGTACGGACTTAGCGATTCGTCGACTGTGTGGTCATTAGGAGAGAAGATAACAGTCTCGGTATCAAACGCAAAGAAGACTGACCATGATATTTATAAACGAACCATCGCAACTTTCACTTGCTGTTATCTCTGTAACAAAAAAAAAAAAATCGCAAATAATAACGTGGGGCGAGACCTGGAGCTAAAGCGACGTCCCTATGATGTGTGCCATTGACAGAAGACAAAGAGGAGCCATTGCTTAGATTATATCTGGTATCAAAAATTGAACCGAGCCTATTGGGTGAGTAGTGACGCCTGACGTTTGGTAGAAGGCCTGTTTGATTCGCGGTCCCGCCTTCCAGAATTCGATTTTTAATTGTTTCCGGAAATCGTTTCATGCGAATAGCGATATTGTTCCTTTAAATACAGATGGCACTATTTCCTCCAGTTCAATATATCCAACCCTTGAATCCCTCGTGCAGATATTTTTCTTGGTTACAGTTCTCATGAGCAGTAGTCAGTATACAGGGTGATTCAAAATAACATGAACAAAATGACATGGTAAATCAGTCATACAATAAGAACCAAAAATCGCATAGAAACATAGGGTCGCAACAGCGATCCGGAGCCGCTACAGCGCGTCTAAAATAATACTGACACAAAGAGAAGAAACAAAACCATTACAGATCATTTTATTGATAATTACTCACTCACATGCGACTAATGCAAGCCAAATGTTGAGCCTCCAGCAGATGCTCAAAGTTTTTGCCAGATGCATCGAGACTAGCCCGGCATCTCCGTTGCATGGAACGGCGCACCTTCTCAAAGATACCAGGTGTATCTCGAACACATCCGGCTGCCGCAACGATTCTTCCTACCAAGTCTTCCGGCGTTTCAACAGGTGTTTCGTACAAAAATCATTTTAAAAATCCCCACAAGAAAAAATCCAAGGGAGACAGGTCTGGTGATCGTGGTGGCTCGTGTTTGTATCGCAACGCCCTCTCGTGGCTCTACAGGCGTTTGTGACCCTTCTGTTCCTATGCGATTTTTGATCCTTTTTGTATGACAGTTCTACCATGTCATTTTGTCCATGTTTTTTTGAATCACCCTGTATAATTTCTTTTTAATTATTACAGTAGTACACTTTTTCAGGGCAGCTGCGAAACCCACGTGATGGAGCGACTGACTGCCGTCCGAACTATCAGGGTTCGATTCCCGTTGACGCTGAGAATTTTTCTTCGAAGCTGAAAATACGGTACGACTCCCCAAGCCCAATCAGCCTGGTATCCAATGAGTACCGAAGAGGGATCTCGGTGGGAAGGTAAAGAACAGCCGGAGCGTGACCTTGACTCCGCCATATCCTTCCAGTGTCAATGGTTGTAATCGGAATGCGGATCTCTACCTCCGTGAATACTGCGCGAAACGGCAGCAGCTGTAGGAACCGCGTAGTTTTACCTCACACTTTTCCACGAAATTTTTGTTTTGAATTAATTTTTCTTTGATTTTTTTAGTGACAACCTAAATTTAATTTAACTGAAGTAATTGAAAATGATCGCTAAGTTACGATTATATATACGTGAGACACAACCTTCAGAACTCGGTTGCAGATTTACTTGAGAATGGTTGAACACCTTATGATTGCTCCACAGTACTACACGCTCCTCAAATTTGAGGGGAAAAAATCCTTGTCATCAACATTTAGCGGTTTTCTTGTCTGTAACGTAGGATGTTATTTCCTTTTCAGCAGTACTAACATACTGAGCGGTTGTTCTTCGACTCTCGAGGGCTAGTTGTTTACAACACATGTGACAGGCACGTGCGGGAGTCCTAGGAATGTCGGGACTGGAATAGTCAGTCAGTCGGCGAGTGCAGGCAGAAATAATGGCCGTCCGCGTGTTTGGGGTCGACGGCCGCGTGGGTGCTCCACGTGGCGCTGAGCTGCACACGTGCACAAGCCGGGGTCAGCGACCCCGAGAAGCTTCCTTCCGCCTACCTGCAACATCCGCGCGGCTCCAGCCGCCACTGGCAACGGGTACCAAACAGGCCGTGACCTACCGTCAAGCACTCGCCTGGCTGCAGTCATGTCGGAAGCAATCACGCGTGATCTAGAGTCCACTCCTCCATACTGTGCATTAGCAGAGGATGGTGATCTTACATTTCAGGGGAGGATTGCCATGATTTGCGCCACTTCTCTCGAAATCAAATAGAATCCATTACCTGAATCGGGAATCAATATATTTCTAAATGGAATCAGTTTAGGCCAGTGTACACAGGTAGGGAGAACGCTTTATTATCTCCAAGACTTCCTCGATATCTAACCGTAAAAGTAAACATAGGGGGTTTTCACAGCTCTGAAGCCATATTGCCGTAGAATTAGTGGAGGTACAGTTCCGCATTTTTATTTCCTTACCGTAGGCACTAGAGTGGACGTACCGTGGTCAGCGAGAAGGTCCGCCCGTTTTCCTTTACCGTCTCGTGGAGTTTTCCCCACGGTACTCATTTGACAACGGGGTGGGTGGGCCTAGGGAGCCGTTCCGGACGTTGAGCTTCGAGGAAAGATCCTCGGCTTCGTCGGGTATCGAACCCCGGACGTCCGGGCCGAAGTTAGACGCTCTATCACCTGAGCTATATATATCTTATTGCTTTATGCCTCGTCGATATCGAGGTCATTAGAGGCGGGAAAGGTGAGGAGGCAGGAAACGGGAAGGAATTCGCCAAGACCTATGAAGGAAACATGCCGGCCTTCTCCTGAAACGATTTAGGGAAACCATGGAAAATCGAAATCTGTATGACAGGTTGGGTATTCGAACCCACGTCCTCTCGAATCCGAGGCCAGAGAATTACCGCTCACCCACCTCGCACAGCTGTGATGTACAGGGTTATTCAAGAAAAAGGAGAAGATTTTGCATTTTTATTTCTGGCAAATTATAAAAAAAAATACATTATGTGCCACATGTCACTGGATACAGGAAAGTTCAAATTTTGTAGTCCCACCTATTAGTTCCACACGCTGCCACCAACAGCGCTGCTGTCCGTTTACGTGAAAATAGCGACGCCACAGGAGACGTTGTGTGCTACAGTATCCAAAATCTGAATCTATTGTTGATGTGCAGATTCAGAATTACCATAATAAATTCAAAGAAGATGGTGAATATACAAAGGAATACCACACAAAAGGGCTCCTCCTGTGCAGTGGCGTAGCTAGGTCAACAAGTGCCCCGGTGCAAAAAATTATTTTGGGCCCTCAGGCCAGACGGGCGATGTTTTTATTGCTTTGTGTGCTGGTAGGAGCCCCCTGAACTGAGGGGGCCCTTGAATTGTTCTTTAGGGGCCCCTGAGCAGTGGTTGGGGCCCCCACCTGAGCAGCGAGGGCCCTTAATGAGGGGCTCCTGTGTTCTCAGGGGCCCCTTAGACAACGGTAGAGCTAAAAAAAAAAAAAATCGCCAGTTTGCCGTGAAGGCTCGTGGGCCCTCTAAACTGCGCTTGAGGGCCCCTAGAGGTGCGCTTAGGGGCCCCTTGAGGTATGCTTGGGGGCGCCCTGTGCGTGAGGGCCCCGGTGCACTGCACCGCCTAGCCCCATAGTCCTGTAGCTACGCCCCTGCTCCTGTGTCATCGTCATTTCCACGTAAAGAGACAGCAGTGCCGTTGGCGGCAGCGAATGGAACTAATAGGCGAGTGTTGCAAAATTGATGTGTGGCACGTATAGTTTGTGAGAAATAAAAGATCAAAATCTGCACCTTCTCTCTGAATACCTGTATGTTGTTAGGAGCACCATGTAATGATGCATTGCCTACACACACAAAGGATTTTCAAATGTAACATGGAACCATTATTCATACTTTTCACAGAGCCGAAGGAACACCCTACGTAAAATATTGGCACCGATCTGGTGGCTTGGTTGTTAAGGCGTCTGAATGGAGATCTAAAAGTCCCAAGTTCAAACACCACTTTCGGATGGGATTTTGAAATGCTCTTGACCGGAACTCCAACTCTGGTACAGCTTACTGTGTAGCTGGCAATCCCTACTTGCAGCCACTTTTCCAAAGTTTTTAAATTCTTTAAGGGGGGTATGGGAGAGACTCTATTAACCTCTTCCAACCAAATGTCAACCTCTCCTTCACGTACCATGTTTGCACGGACGAGGCTCTGGCGACTGAACGATTCCCGGTATAAAGAGTTGCCCACTGCTTGCCAACGGCGTCCTAAAGGTGGTCGAAGAGAGGGAGTAATCCAGGGCACCCTCTTGCCCTTGGGGTAGGAAACGGCCCCTAATGGTGGACGAATCAGAAATGATCAACGGCATGGGGATGCAGAAGGCAACGGGAAACCACTGCGTTGAAGGTCCTATATGTATTCCGAGGCCATGTAATCCCCTCAAATTACATATAGTATGATGACTTGTTCCAGGGTAAAATATTCCGGAGGTAAAATAGTCCCCCAATCGGATCTCCGGGTGGAGACTGCTCAGTGAAGAATCATCAGAATGGATAGACACAATCTACGAGTTGGAGTGTGGAATGTTAGAAGTTCTAATATGGCAGGTAGATTAGAAGACTTAAAAAAGGAGATGGAACGACTTAAGTTACATGTCATTGGGATTAGTGAGATTAAATGGAAGGACGCATTTTCTGATCTGGGGACCACAGAATAATTAGCACATAAGCTTTCAACTGAGTCACTGGTGTATGATTTATGATGAATGAGAGAGTAGGGAAACGGGTGAGTCATTATGAACAGTTTACTGACAGAATTATTTTGATGAGGTTAGAAACTAAGCCCGCCCAACCACATTAGTACTAGTGTAAATGCCAACGTCACAGGAAGATGACGAAGAAATTGGCAACATATACGCTGATACTGAAGAATTAATCAAATATGTGAAAGGGGAGGAAATTTTTTTAATCATGGATGATTGGAATGCGGTAGTGGGAGAAGAAAAAGAGGAGAATACTGTGACGGGAGGCCTGTGAATTAGGGCTTAAATTGGAAGTATTGGTACTTTTTCAGTGAATATTGTAGGTTGCCTGAAGCAAGCGGACAGTGTCTACGTGAGACTTTCTGCTGACTCTCAGTGCTTCTGCTGTGCGAAGCACACATCATGCGTCTAGCACGTGATCGCACGCATAAGCACCCCGTCGTGGCATCGGATCGGATCATTCTGTTCGGTGATTGACTATTCTGCCAGCAGCCGTGTGAAAGGTACGACATGTCTTGTCTGTGCCTCTGGCACTAGGCAATAGGCAAGCTATGCTTGTCTATAGTCTTGTCTCGTATTCGTTATTATTTGGTTAGGTAAAGTAGTTGGATAAATTATTCAGTCCGTGTAGCTTAAACGAGTTGTTTGTCGTTGTTTGTAATAATGTAGTAATGCCTCGTGATAATCTTATTTGGTAATGAAGTGCATTCGGGGTCGTTAATTATTCAGTCATTCGTATGTAATCAGTACAGCCATGTTCAGTTATATTCGTATGAAGAAGCTAGTAATTCATTTAGTCAGTTGGTAACATTGTAGCCATGCTTGCGTGTTATTTCCTATCAGCATTAACGTTAGACAGATTTTGCGGATAAATGTATGGTTAGGCTCTTATAATTAAAGTATGTTTACATTATTAATTGTGTCGCCTCAGTCATTTACAGTCATTAGGTTAGAACCCAAGTTATTTCAGATAATTGTGTGGAAGAGTTTGTGATATTTCGGCAAGGTAAGATCTATTATAAATATATCACCGTTAAAGCAGTTCGGACTTCCTGCTATATCAAAGATCGCCCGGGTGTCAAATATTCCTATCCTGACAAATAACATCTTGGAGCCCACAAGAAGATAATCTTTTATAATCTGGAAGATACCCTAAAGTCCTAAGATGCTTCTAAGAACGCGTACCAAATCAATCTATGTCGCCCATTAGTAGACTGCACGGCCATAATAATCCCCTTTATCACATATATATATATAACCCCCAGCTATTACAATACTGTAGGAAGTTTTGGTCTAGGAGAAAGAAAAGAGCTAGGAAGCAGTTGTTAGAATTTTGTGAAAGGTATAAACTAGCCGTGGTGAATACATTATTTAAGAAACATGGAAGAGGAATATACACCTTGAAACGTCCAGGGGATACAAGTAGATATCAGCTAGATTATATCATGGTCAAACAGAGAATCAGGAATCAAGTTCTAGACCGGAAAGCATACCCAGGAGCAGACATAGACTCTGATCATAATTAATAATCTAATGATAATTATGAAGTGCAGGCTAAAATTCAAGAGAGTAAGGGAGCAATACAAACAGAAAAAACTGGATGTAAATAAACTGAAACATTCTAACACAAGAGAAAAAAGTGCGGAAATGGTAGACGTGGGTCTAAGAAGTAACTCTGAAAGGAGCTCAACTGAGGACGAATGGAATGCATTGAAGAGAGAAATAATGAAAGCCAGTAAAGAAACATTAGACTTTAGGGAGCAAGTCACCCGAAAACCTTCGATCACAGAGGAAATTTGGAGCTGATGGATCGGAGGAGAGGGCACAAAAATACTCAAGATGGAGCAGGAAGACAGCAAAAATAACAATTTACAAATCAAATAAACAGGAAATGCAAAAAAGCAAAAGAAAAATGGAAGTGTGAAGAAGTAGAAAAGGAAATGGTAGTAGGTAAAGTAAATGGGGACATGTAGGAAGATCAAACAAAATTTTGGAGAAATGAAGAAAAAAGGTGTAAACGTTAAAGCTCTTTTAAGCTCAAAGAATAGAGCTAACCGATGGAAGGAATACATTGAGAAACTGTATGATGGGAATGACTTGAACAACAGCGCAATGGAAAATTACGAAAATATTTTAAACATTGACTGAAGATTTCTTTTACGAACGGGGACTTCCCGAAGAGGCTAGGTTGCGCGAGAAGAAATTCCCGTTCCCCGTTGTTTGGATTGATGCTCGCTATTTGAACTAGTGCTGCCAGCCCTGCGAGACCTAAGGATCTTTTCAAAAAATTAGGAAATTTAAATTTATTTACGGTTTTTTTGCTTCTTTTTATTACTTACTGTGCAGGGCCGCCGTAAGCGGGCGTGCAAGGCGTGCACCGCACGCGGGCGGCAAAACGAGTGATCGACAGTCGCTGACCCATTTTTTTTTTTTTTTTTTTTTTTTTTTTTTAGCTGAACAGCTGCTTCTGTCGGCCGGCGACACTCGGGACGGGAACAATGGGGGCGGCAAATAATGTTCTAAGGGGGGGGGGGGCAATTTCACAGTTTTTTGAGCCGGTTCGGAAAATTCCTAGATCCACCACTGGCTGTAGTTAGACAGGGGGCGGCATAATCATTATTGCACGCGGGTGCTCAAACAGCTAGCGGCGGGCCTCCTGTTATTGTGCTTTCCTTATATTCGTATATTTGTTAAACTCTCAGCTAGTGATACTGAGTCATTAAATTGTCAGTAATTGTGAATCGTTTCCTTGCAACCGTTGGCGTCAACCAACGATTGAAAAAGAAATAAAGCTCCTATTTTGTATGATAATAGATTTAAATTCAAACTTAAAAGACCGTAATACAGATTTATCGGCGCAGTCTTCATGCACCGTGTGTACTTTGCTCACAATTTAAAATTGCAATCTTAGAATCTTTTGCATACAATACAAGATCAACCAGTAAAAGAAAATGTAACTATTTCTGAAGTTATGGATCTAGACGAGACAGAAGAACAAAACAGAATATTTCGACACAAACTGAACTAGTGTTGGTAGCGCTGATACTAGTGAATGTGGTACTGACATAGAGGATGAATAAAATTATGTTACCTATATAGATAAATTTATGAATCATTATGTAAGACATTATATGATTCAGTAAGATTTAAAACACACATGTAAAATGTAAGTTCCGTAAATAATTTATCAAATATACTATTTTCTGAAAAAAAAAAAACAAATTTAGAAAAAAAAACCAGGGTGCTTGGTTTTTTTAATGTTTTTTTTCACAATGTTTTTTTCCAATTTGCCACACTAGGTACACAGATGAAAAAAGAGACTAAAGATTTATTATTATTATTTTAGAGTGTGAAAGGAATTGCTTGATGAAGACTTGAAATGGAGATAGTTTGGCATATCATTTGATAATAAGCTCAACTGGTCATAACACATTGGGTAGGTGGTAGTAAAAGGTTGCAAAATGTTCATTTATTGGAGAGACTGATAAGGGGATGTACCAGAGAATTAAGGGAATTGGGTTACAAAACTTGGGTCAGACCATTCCTAGAAATGGTGGTGTAGAATGGGACCCACATTTTGGGTATCAAATGCAGGAGTTGGAACGGGTGCAAAGGAGTACAGGTAGTTTTTTTCTCAGTAAATTACTGCAAAACACAATCAGTAACTCATATGATCAAAGAACTGAAACGGTATTCATTCAAATATAAAAGTAAGTCTAAGACAGTACCGGGAGTGTCATATTGGATATGACGCGTGGAAGGACATTGAAAGAATTAAGATGACCATGACCACAAGCTGGCATTCGATTTCAGAGTTAAGAGAGAGGGAAAATTTCTTTCGTGGGTAAGGGAATGGAATAAATTACCAACTGAAGTGTTGAATAATTTATCGAAAACGTTGAAAGAATTAAAAATTAAAATTCGTAGAGGCCAAAAGCACGTGGATACAACAAAAGGGGAAAAATGGATGTGTAAGGAAATTACCACCGGTGCGTTGCGATCCATTGCAATTAAATTAAATTTAATTAGCTGGTCAGAGGTCAGACATCCTTCGTTGCGGGACATTTGTTGGGTAACATGATCGTACGCTCGGTGTATCTGCGGAGTCGCCCTCCAAAGAAACGCTCAAGCCAAGTTTCCTCATTAAGATTAGGTGGAAGATTAAAGCCCCGGATGGCGCGGTAATATATCATCGCCAAGTCTCGGTTTCACTTGGATCTCCCTGGTGTGTGTGTGTGTGTGGATTCGGATCTTCAAACCGAATGTGGTGGGTGAGGGTAATGCTCTGGCCTCGCATTCAAGAGGACGCGGGTTCGAATCCCCTTCCGGACATTAATATTTCTGTGGTACATAGTTTCCTGTAATCACTACAGGTGAATTCTGGGATGGTACCTTCAAAATGCTATGGACCAATTCCTTTTCGTTCCTTGCCCCGAGTTCTTTCCCGACTCCGATGACCTCAAAATAGACGAAGCGACAAGCCAAAAATAAATAAAAAAATCACTGCACACAGACACATGTTTGATATACTGAATTAATCCATATCGAAAAGTAGCGTCTGCATCGAAATAGCTCCACTTATGAGCATTACCTTGCGTCTGCACACACCGATTGGCATAAGTGAGCCAGGTGCCAGTTTTTCTCCCAGCTGAGGTACTTGCTGTCACCAGAGGTGACCTCTCCATTCCTCTGGGCAGTCAGTCAAAGAATCGGTCGTCTGCCGGAAACTCTTTTTGACATAACTAAGCGTTCATAGCCATGTATTCTATGTACCACATTTTTTTCTGTGAAATAAGAGGAGAAAAATTAGGTAAAAAGTTGATGTGAGATATGTATTGACCCCCCCCCCCTCCCTTTAATTGAGATTTGGTGAGATTTTGCCCGATCCCCCTCGAGTTTGCGAAATTAATTCGTTCATATCGAGATAACGCTACAACACAAATGAACACTTCACCCCTTGAATCTTTTAATGTTGTTTTATTACTATGTGGCTTTAGTTACTTATTTCATCAGTTTTCTGATATAAAATTCACGGGGATACGTGTAAAATGTTAGTAAATCCACCAAATCAAAGATTAACACCCAAAAAAGGCGTAACGAATATATGAAATTTAATTTTCGGTAAGTATTACAAAGATAATACATTTCAAATGGTTAAGCTTTGCTGCTAGAAGAAAAACAAAAGGCAAATGCATTTCTATACACACCGAGGTCAGCGCGGGCAAAACAGTGGGAAAATGCTACAGCTTAATAATTACTGTATGAATGTACCTGCAGTGATCAAAACAAACTATCCTGTATTCGATTAAACAGCACAGGTTTCGTGTGACACAGTTTACTTTTTGTTTAGATAGAAATAATATATCTCCGAAGCATTTCCTGCCTCGTTAATTTAAATTTTCGAGAAATTTCCATTATTCTTTCTTTTCCCCAACTAATTTGACTGCGGTGTGATTCCATATAGCTTACTTTTTTGCTTTATAGCGGCAGACAGTAATCAAAAATAACCATCATGATATCCCGGAAGAAAGAAATGTTTATTTAGTTGTAGAACTCTAATAGTTTTAAGCACAAGTTTCCCTTAGTTGTCTGTCTATTTGGTTGCTAGGCACAAAGCATCTGATGTAATAGTGTTGTCGTTATGTTGCTATGATACAGGAATCAATTTCTAACTTGAAACACCTGACATGTACTTCGAGTAACAATGTGCCATTTACACTGTTCAGCGTTTGGAAATGACAGTCCTTGGTTCGAAAAATCCTAATATTGTATACTCTGTTCACCCTCAACTGGCGGTTCAAGGTCACATTCTCCTTGCCCTTCGCCTCTCCTCACCACCTCCTTCCGTTACCTATCCCTACTAGCAGACCGCTGTATCCACTCAAACGAGTGGCGAATTTGTCAACGGACTCTATTTTCCTTTCGCCTCTGGCTGTAAGGGCAGCGGGATGGCGATAGAGCAAAGTGACTTTGAGCCGCCTCTCTTAACTGAACGCGCTTTAGTAAAAGTTATGCTTACTAAAAGGTACAGGTTACCGTAAACTGTTATACCATACTTCCACCGCTTGTAATAGTAACGGATATGTTGTTCATAACAAGAGTTTGTTGCAAAAATCCTTCCACGTTATTCACCGAGATTATTATCAGTTATAAACTATTGTACGAATCCGTAGTACTGAAAATGGCCTCGAAATTCACGAAAATACTGGGATCTTGTGGCAACAACAAATCGAAGGTAGTAATAGTTGTCCAAGGATATATTGTGGCAAAACTCGAGAAGTTACTCTGATAGGCAGAAAGGTCATCCAGAGAAAGAGACAAAGGACTGTATAGAGTGCTGAAAAAGCCGCAAGTTATACACAATTGGCCTGTCTTTAAGTGTGAATAGGGTACAGTGTGCCTCATTGAAGAATTAGTAAAACATTGAAAATTAGTTTGGTTTAGTTGCCCATACCGAGAGGGGTGGTGTAACGGTTAGCGTTCTCGCCTCACATTCGGGAGGACGGCGGTTCGAATCCCCGTCCGGGCATCCAGATTTGGGTTTTCCATGGTTTCCCCAAATCACTCCAGGCAAATGCCGGGATGCTTCCTTCAAAAGGCCATGGCCGAATTCCTTCCCATTCCTTGCCCCCATCCTTGCCCCCCATCCTTTCCCGTCTCTAAAAGACCTCGATGTTAAAAAGAGACGTAAAGCAGTAACAAAAAAAAAAAAGTTGCCCATTTGCAAAAATTCTTCCACATTATTCGCCGAGATTATTATCAGTTATAAATTATTGTATCCTAGGGTTTGCATAGTAGTAGTACAATTATAGCGACTTTCCGCCAGTTTCTGGAAAGGGGATTCTAGCAGGAGTTTCGTGCAGGCTGCATAATTTTGGAATGTAGCGACTCGTTGCGCCGTTTCTCTTTATACCTCCCAAATAGCGTCCTGCACATTCCGTTATGTTATATAACCCCTCTAATTACCATTCGTTTATCTGTGTACCGTTCATCAGCATATATTATGAATAAAATTTTCACAGTAAGACTACATCCGTTATTATGTTGGGAATTTTCAAGTGATGCCCCATATCAACTAACTACAATTCGTACATGAGGATGCTAGACGTATTTGCTAGACTACCTAGTAAATTCCTGACCGACCTGGGGATTCAAACACGCGTTCATCGGAATGAATAAAGAGGAATATTATCCCTATTTGTAGCTAAGTGACTGTGGGTTTCCCATGCTGTCGGCAACCGATTTCGTCTTTTCTAGGAATATCTGTAATAGGCGAAATACTATCACGTGATCTTGGTTCAGTAGGTCAAAAGGCTTCTATTAAAACTATCGTTGAAATAGGTTCAAACTCGTAGCTTCTTACTTCTCGTACTTTTTTAAAATTGTTTTACGCCTCGTCGATGGCTAAGGTCATTAGAGGCGGGATGGGACTGGGGACAAGGAACGGGAAGGAATTCGGCCATGGCCTTTTTGAAGGAAGCATCCCGGCATTCGCCTGGAGTGATCTGGGGAAACCATGGAAAACCCAAATCTGGATGCCCGGAGCGGGATTCGAACCCGCGTCCTTACGAATGCGAGGCCGTTCACCCACCACGCTCGGTACGTACTTTCTTAATATGATCTAAAACAATTACTGATTTTTGATAACAGATGAAAAAATTACTGTAAACTTAACAGCTAATTTAAACAAGGAACTTAAGAAACATTTTCCAGAGAAATTAAACACGGACTGATACATTTCCAGGCCTGAAATTACGGTATTAGTACTAGTATTATTGGTATATAGTGCAGATTATTTAACGGTGAACATGTATGTTTTACATGCGTTAATCTCAAGGGAGATTATACTCTGATCTCCGCCTTAGAGTACCTGTATCTAAAAGCGTCACAATAGCTGAATCTCACCTTAGCGTCACACTGAAAACTACTCCTATCCAGATAATAATAGCAATTATTTAGCTGCGTGAAACCAAACGAGGTTAAAAGTTCGACCAATACAAAAAAAGTGAAATAGTGTCTGTCATTAAAATAAAAGGAGCAATGTTGATCCACAGCCACAGATTGGGTTCTATTAAAGTGCAAATAGAGTTGTTTCCAACCAATACGTAACTGTTTTGACCAAAATTCTCACTGACGACGTTCCATTCCTGAGATTATATGAATTTAAAATAACCGTTGTTAACAGACGGCGTTTTCATTTAGATAAAATAAGATTTATGCTTAAATTCGGGTGCCATATATTTTTTTAAAGCTGTCATTTATTACTACGCATTCAATAAATAGATTATGAATTGTCGAGACTTAAAATGGTTAACGTTCCTAATTAAATGAAATTCTCAAATATCCTTAAAAATTGACAGGAACTGCAGCATAAAGTTAAAAAAGTGGGAATAAAGAGAAATCGAAATCTTCCCATGAACAAAGAGCTCATTGGCAGAAATTGTCAGTCCCTGCAAATCCTAGTGTTATAAATTCACAAAAATGTTCTGCTAAATTTTTAAAATCTTCGGAGTATTAGCAAATAGAAAAATAGGAACAGCCGAAGCTATGAAATACATGAACTGTGATTGCAGTAGTGACACATTCTGAGTAGCATGTCAGGTCTGTGATTATTGTAAATGACTTGTCTAGTACTGCATGGAGGCCTTTGTTGCGCTGGCAGCAGCTGTTCTCAGCTGACTATCTGCTTCTCCACAAAACAACTCAAGGGAGCGCAACAGTTGTTTGGACTGCGGCCGCAAGGTTAATCGGTAACAAGCGCCACAGGCAGTTGGTCGTAACTTCCGATAGACTTCCAGGAGCCAGAAGTAACTTAATATCCCCAGTCGCATCTTCAAGAAAACCTCGAAATGTTCTTCTCAATCCCCCGCTTGACAGATAGCCAATCGATCCTTATTATGTCTCGTCCGTAGTTCAGTGAAACCATCTTGTTAAACTCCTGCTGCATTGGACTGTAATCATTTTCAATTTCTCGTCCACTTGTACTTCATTTCCTCTGACAGCTCTGTATTTAGAAGGACTAAAATCATCACTTTGACATTTTATTGCCCTTACACCTATTGTAAAGTGCAGAAAGCAGTTTGGCTATCAATCTTGTGTTAGTGTCGTGTATGTACAGTTCGAGCGTGTTGGACCTTGCGGTCGGGAGGACGCTGTTTCAACTCCCCATCCATACATTCAGATTTCGGTTTTTCATGGTTTTCCGAAATCACTGCTAGTGATTGCGGAGATGGCTCCTTCAGAAAAACATGTCTGTTGCTTCACAGCAATATTCTGCTGTCTATAATGACGCCAACATGGCGTAAAGGCATAAGGAAGACAACGATGCCCAAGCAATAATATTAAATTGTTTTGGAAATGTTTTGGCGGTATTGCTTGCATTGTGACGCATTAGGTAAGTACCGTTCTCACTTTTATGATGATCGCATTGAAAGAGCAGCATAGAATTTTTTATTATCAAGAAAATAATCGATAGAAAAATAAGAGAAAAAAATGATATCAAATCTCGCTTTCCCATGTTCCTAAATCCTAATATTTCCGAATTAAAGCATATTCGAAGCCGGCAAGAGATCTTCGCTAATGCCTTTGTGACCTGTCCCGGAAGATGCGGTTTTCACACATTTGCTGGAGTACATAATGGCATATTGTAAGGAAATAAGGAAAGTCTCTGCCATAGTTCCCTTACCGTTGCACAAATTAGTGTTGTTTGTCTAATAAAGAACCTTAGGGAGCGTCGATTAATTTCGTGAGATCAAAATAGGGGGGAGTGGTCCGGAAAAATCTCATTTAAAGGGAGTGGGGTTGATAAAAATTTCACGTCAACTTTTTATTTCAGATTGCCGCCCTAAAAAAAAGGTCTTCAAAATTATGAGGTCAGCCTCACGTTAGGGGGAGGTGGAGTCCAACCAGATATCACCAAATCACATCAAAAGAGGGGGAGCTCCAAATCTAAGAAGAAACGTTTCACGAAATTGATGCACACTCCCATTTCAGGGCCGGATTAAGAAAGCGCGAGGCCCGTAGCAAATGTGAAGAAGAGGCCCTTGATTGTTGGCATCCGGGGAAAAATTGTAGAGCTAAAAAAAAAAGGGCGCCGGCTAGTCTAGGTGCGGGGTCTCCCTAGGGTACATCCATTAATTACGTGAGGTGAAATGGGGGGGGTCTGGCGAAATCTCACCAGGGGGGAGGGGGGGGTCTACGGAAATCTCACGTGAGATCTTGCGAAAATTTGGGGACAGTAGAGCTAAAAAAAAAAGGTCTACAATTTGCGGCAAAGTCGATTTTAGGAGGGTATTTCGTCAAAAATAGGTAGTTAGGTGTTAGGGTGTGACCTAAAAAAAAAAGGTCTACAAAAGTCCAGGGCGATTTCTAGGGGAGATTCTCACGGACCTCCTGCTACGTGGTTAATCCAGTACTGCCCCATATTATTACATATTTAATCCACTAAGATTTTAAATTGTCTCTTAAGCCATGTTAATTATAATCACCCTTAGCGGTAATAGCACGCAGTTAGCAGTTTTAATGCGCGCTTCATATGCAGCGTCAGATGCTGTAGACTGCGCTACGGAATCTAATGGGCCCGCTTTCTATGACGAGTGAGCGAGCTGCGTTCGTCGAAGTGGTCGTATGACCGGCTTGGGTGTACTGGTCCCAGAGCACAGAAGTCGTATTTATTGTAGAGGGGAACAAGCACCATGTTGGCCCAGCGCATGTGTTAGGCAGAAAAACGAATATATCCGGCAGTAGAATCCTCTTGCACTATGACCAATATGCTTTACCGTAAATTTTTCCTTGGAGTTCACACAACTCTCGAATTTTCAACGGGAAGCTACATGTAAGGAACGCTCAACCAGAGGTGCTAGACAGTCGTAAATTAATGACTGAGGAGCGTGAATGAGCCGGTAGAGGGTGATCAGATAAAAATGACAGCTTAATCATACGGAAATAGGGTAGGTTCCCGGCGCTCTGCACTGCTGGAAGTTGAAGCCAGCGGCATTAAGTTTCGATCGAGATCACTTCTCGACTAGAGAAGTACTTTCACTTCCGTTGCGAACTTGTTGAGCTTTGTAGTAAAAGTTGTATCGCATCAGCCTTCAGAGAACTATTAAAATAAAAAGTTCATTAATATTTTCTAGGTTATCTTTTTTATTAATTTAGCTATCATTCTAATTACACCGATTATAATCTTTTGTAACCAGTCAGAAGAAAACTGAAGGTAAGCGTTCTTGATCCAAAGTACCACGCGTGCAGCGGTGGAGGTAGGGCTACGTCTTCCCTTTCATGAAATCCGGACGAAGACGGAGGCTCGGTCGTCACTAGAGACCGGATTATTTGCAACAAAAAAAGCTAGAAATATGCACGAAAAATACTTGAAATATGCATGAAAAGTGTCGAAATATGCAACATTATGTGATAAAAAATAGTAAAGATTTTACTATCTCAAAATCAGTATGCAATTAGTAAGTTGCTGGATAACATTTATAAATTCGATAAAATTATTTAACTTTTTTTAACTTTGTGAACGTAAACAATCGGGTACTGTTCCAAATATTCAATAGTAAAATTGTTTCTTCGAGCTCTATATTTTTATAAGTGGAAGTGAACGGTTCCACATTCACTGATGTAACTGGGCAGTATTTGTATTTGGGTGCTGTGTTAACAGTAAGTGTTTCTGGAAAAAGTTCACCCATCCCATTAATAAATCTATCAATTTGACACAAAGGATCAAAACCTGGGTTAATGTTCAAAATATTTTCAAAACTCACTTTACATAGGAATACCTCGGGCAATGTGGAGTTCATTTGGCGGATTTTATTCATAACTGAATAGATTCAGTCAACGTCAAGCCTTGAGTTTTAACCTATTTAATATTCACAGGTATGTCGGAAAAATGAATGATAATCACAGTTATGGTTTAAATACTAGAATTTTTAAACGTTTCCGCAAATAGCAAACTTAATTAATGCATTATGGCAATAAATTTGGTAGCTATTAAATTGTGGACATAACCTCGAATTTCTTCTAAGAATATCTCTGGTCGCTGTTACATTGCGAGCGAAATCTGACACGTGACACTGTTCTCCAGCCAATAGCTATCGAGGTGAGTGAGTGTGTGAGCTTAGGAAATTATATAGTAAGACTAGGTAAACTACCTAAAAATAGTGTAAATATAGCGAAAATATACACCATCACTAGGTTTCAGGTAAAATATGCAATAACCGGTGAAAATGGGCTTAATATGCAAATGCATAAAATCCGGTCTGTAGTCATCACTAATTCCGCTCGAGTAACTTTGACACCCGGTGAAGGAATCCATTTTCCTCGCCCCAGCTATCCCGCAGAAGGCTAGTCGGCCTGAATAATCGTTTCGGAAAAAAAAGAGAGAAAGTAAGTGCTCCATTCTATCGGTAATTGAAACAAAAAAACCTCCAACTCGCAACTAGTCACCTGAGCTACACGACTTGAACAAGGATAGGACCTCTCACAAAGCGACCAGGTTTTCTTTATCTACTTCATTGATCCACTTTCAAAAAGCCAAGATAGCACCTGTTACGTTTATTTATATCCTCACCCGCTTCTTGCATGGGGCAACAATCGTGTAGCGACAATAGAGGGGATTGCGAGATGGTGACATGTGCTGTGCTCGGCCGTCAATAGACGTCGAGGAAATCCCCCAGAGGAGCAAGTAGTGGAGGCGGCGGGGTGTGGCATGCAATCGATGTCTGCTGGTCGAGGCGGGGGCAGGACGGCACGTGGCGCCGGTCGATGCAGCCGCCACGGCCCCCGCGCCGCCCCCCACCCGCCCCCAGATGTGGGACACAGCCCTGCCCCGGAATCGAACGGAGGCTCTGTGATGACACACATATTTCTGTTATTAACTCAGTTGCTGGTGGACGGAAACGAAGCTGACGTTTTTTCTGGAAGCTGAATGCCAGGATCTCTCACCTAGGCCCGCTTGAATCGAACCATTGGAAAATTTCGCGAATAGGATACGATAAATAACAAGCTTGGTAGTTTGGGGCGTGAAATCTCACCAAGGGGGGAGGGGTGTAGGGGGAAAGGAGGAGGGGGGAGGGGGGGGAGGTGGTTGACGGAAAACTCACGTCAACTTTCTATTTCATATTACCGCCTTTCAAACAATAGTAGAGCTAAAAAAAAAAAAAAATTCTGCGTAATCACGAGGTCAATTTCACTTTAGGGGGTCTGGGGAGAGGCGATCCCACCAGATCTCACTATGGGACGGAGGGTCCAGATTTAGGGAAAAATACTTCACGTAATTAATGGACGTCCCCTTTGTAGGAAGACGAAAGAAGAACCGGTTCATTTGTAACAGTAGTTTATTTATCAACTGAAACATGTACGTAATAAAACACTTATAACGGCTTATTAAACAATTAGCAAAAAACTTTTGGACGCATAAAAAATACATATGACACTAACTGACGTAATTTACGATATTAAATGAAATGTAATATACATTACAATTTACATGAAGCACAAATGTTTCCTCACAAAAAGAAAAAAAAATCGAAAAACTCTCTGCTGTAGAAAACACAAAGAGTTAACCGATATTTCTGTGATATGTGGTCCTATTATCCAGCGGTAACGCGATCAATCCTTATCGGCAGCAGCGATATCCAGCGGCTTGGCTAGAACTATCTCATACGCGTGACCTTGATAGTTAATACTTTTACACTTAACGGGGTAACTTCCAAGAAATCCCATTCTTAATTTATGATGATACCAAACTGGAGACCTTAATCTTTAAAAAGAAACCTCATTGATCGATCTCGGTAAGGTATAAATGAAGATAAATGGCTCGTCACACACACAAACAAAAAAAAACCTTTTAGAAATAATATTTATGATTTAGTGGCGTAACGCTGGTATCTGGGTGTAGACATTAATCATGGAAGGTGTTCCTCCTTAGTAGTCTCGCGAGGCGATGAAATGGGTTGGTTTCTCACTGCCTTCCCCAGCGAAAATGTTATGAGTATCATGGTATATGTGTCAATGTAGACTGTTGTTTCTGATGCGGATGAAGTATGAAAGAAGGGAGAGAGTAAAACTCAATGTCGTCTCACTAAGGCCTACTCTTCCGAAAGACGATAGGGGCAAGTGGAGTTTCAGGTCTCCATCCGTTGGACGAATCAGCATCAGCAGTGTCTTATGCCCTCACTCCATACGCACTGCAGAAAGGTTTGAGATTTAACCCAGGTGGCCGACGCACAGCCTGGAGATTACGAATTGTGCACCACCACCTCTACTAACCTGCCGGCCAAGTTCTGATGGTAAAAATTTCTTCGACCACCAGGAATCGAACAACCTAACCCCGTGGAAGCGTCGGACAGTATCACAGCGCTACTGCCACCACAGGCTACGGGGCGGATTTTAATACTAATTTACCTCAGTTTGAAAAAAACTTGCAGCCTACTATCCAACATGGTTGCCTCTGAGCTCCATACAATTTCCCCGACGGGGTTCCTTTAAAACATACGATTAAAAGGATTTCTCTACGATATGTCTATCTGACTGGAAATTAGTGACAAACAGAAACTTTATAAATTATATTTGGAAACAGGTGAAACTCTTAGGGGATCAAATTGGGTGAGTAGAAGGTGTTGGTTTAAATAGATCCTCCTTCATATTCTAATATACCTTGCTTACTTTTTTGCTTATTGCTTTACGCCTCGTCAACGGCTAAGATCGTTAGAGGCGGGATGGGACTGGGGACAAGGAACGGGAAGGAATTCGGCCATGGACTTTTTGAAGGAAAGATCCCGGCATTCACCTGGAGTTATCTGGGGAAACCATGGAAAACCCAAATCTGGATACCCGGACGGGGATTCGAACCCGCGTCCTCCCGAATGCGAGGCCAGAACGTTAACCGTTCACCCACCACTCTCGGCGTGTAATATACCAATTATCCTGGAAATGGTCAGCTAAGTGTTAGCTAACCACTCCATTAGTTTTTTGTTTTTTTTAAAAAAAATTGCTTTACGTCTCTCAACACCTAGGTTTTCATCATTTTTTCTGTTTTTAATGTATCTAATACTTTAACCCTAACAGCGTTTGCTGAAGCCATAAGCATACCATTACAAATTCTGTTACTTCACAAATCTCAGCTACAATTTGGTAATAGTTTTACTGGTGTTCTTATGAATTCTTATTTTTGTTTCTTCTCTAATCTGTTGCTTCCACAGTACCCTATTTAGTTGCCTTGCCAAACTTACAACAGTTTTTATTGGAAACGTCTTTGATTACTGGTCCTAAATATTTATCGAAGTTAAAGCCTTTAACTAAACGTTGATCAAATACTAAATCTTCGTTAATATCTCCAGGGACTAAGTATTCGTTTTTCCTTTTCTACAGGTTAGCAGTTAATCCGCATGCTGGTATTTCTTATCCAACTAACTATACCGTATGTCATCCTAAGTGAATATAACATGATCATTGGTGAAATACAAGAAAAAGAGTTTATCGCTAGCAGTAGAGACGCCAATATTACGACAAGCACATATCTTTTTTTTTACTAACTGCTTTACGTCTCTTTTTAACATGAGGTCTTTTAGAGACGGGAAAGGATGGGGGCAAGGAATGGGAAGGAATTCGGCCATGGCCTTTTAAAGGAAGCATCCCGGCATTAGCCTGGAGTGATTTGGGAAACCATGGAAAACCCAAATCTGGATGCCCGGACGGGGAATCGAACCGCCGTCCTCCCGAATGCGAGGCCAGAACACTATCCGTTACACCACCACGCTGGGTCACTCCGTTAGTGTCTTGTGGCGTGTTATTTAGACGAAAACGGCCCAAATTCTGCTCTTTCAACACATACAAGCCAACAGCTCGGATAAATAAATTGAGAGGTACTTTGACATAGTCAGGAAATAAAAGATTCACTGTTCTGGCCGAAATACTAGTGAATTTAATTAATAACGTTCCTAGACACAACTTTTATAATATGTATGTCACATTGAAACAAGTTTCTGATATATTTCAAAAGTTATTTTAGCTATGTTAGCGTGTGCTTGTGGCATACAACCATCTCCAAGCGGTGCTACCTATATACTGCCCCACTAAAACGTTGGCGTCCAATCAATAATCGCTGCCCGCCCAGCTGTGTTGGACAGCGTCAAAGATTGTTAATGAAATATAACAACACCACGCTAACCCATTTACTAATCGAAGTATAGTCTATGGAAACTTAACAATATTACAAATCAAGCTACAAACATTAATACAGTTATTCAGGATACTCATAATTAATAAATGCAACATAATTCAATATTAGTAATAATAATAATAATTTTTTTATTTTTTTTATTGTATTTTCATGGCCTTCTGTCTATCGACTATACGGCCAGCTTTATCATTTACATTAATTTAACATGTGATTCTTATCGTATAGCAAACAAGTATTCATTTCTTAATTGACACTAAATTATACAATTATTCAATATTACACTAATACAGCGATAGCCCTGATAAGGGAATACACGATTACATTTGTGCCAGCGATAATATGGAGCTGGATCTTATTTCACAATGGGTAATACAATTATTCAGTGAATAGTAATACATATTTAGAAAGTATATTGATACAATAATACAATGATGACAATTATATCGATAACAATAAAATCACATTTGGGGAGCAGTGATGTTTCCTTGCAGGGTAAGATTCACTGGGCTTTGGTATATCCGGTTAGCCTTGTACCTGATATAACTAAACTGATTAGTGAGAGTTCCTTGATGATTTACAATTTAATGTAATTTTTTAGGTCAGCTAAGATGCAGTTCCTACCGATTCCGTTGGTGGTATTGCAGGAAATGTGCTGAATTTGTAAGATCATAACTTGTATGTGATTGTTAATTTTGTTATGTTTGGTGTCTTTAGATACGGATGTCAGCCTCTCTTAGGTATGTGGCCAGCGCCCCATACACGTCACTTCTTCCCCCTCTCAGCAGGATGCGTATCGAAGTTGGGAGTGGAATTTTGAACTTTACAAGGCTATTGTATAGTTTCTTTTGTTGAGTCCGATATAGAGTGCATGCTAAAGTGATGTGGTCGAGATCTGCTAATTCTTCGTGATCCACCGGGCAAAAGGGAGTCTGTGCTATACCGATTTGGTGGAGGTGCTTTGGGTAACAGCCATGACCGAGTCGCATGCGAATTATAGATGTTTTATATCTTTTGCCCAAATGGTTATCTTCGAACCAGACTTTAGTTGGTATGTGAGGTTGTATTGATGCGTAAAACTTCCCTTTAACTGTTTGTGTCAAAGTCCACGATTCTGACCACTTGTGAAGATACCGTTTCCTGATGATATTAATAAAATCAGTATGAGGTAGTTGAGTATAGTATTGCTCTCCATCCGCCGTGCTTTCTTTCGCCAGTTGATCTACCTTTTCATTATTCTGTATGGAAGCATGTCCCTTGACCCATAACAAGTGCACTTCTTTGCCCTCCGCCTTGGCTGAGTACATTGCATTTAAGATGTCGAATAGGATCCTATTCGTTCCGCTCAGTCTGTTCATGTTTTCCAGCTTCTGCGCCACGCTTTTAGCGTCGGACAGTACCAGTATTTTATTGAAGTGTTCGAGACCATAATTTAAGGCATCTCTTATTGCCATAGCTTCAGCGGTATATACTGTCGTTTCTGCTGTCAGGCGAACTTTACGTGATTCTTGAGTGAGGGGACAGAAGAAGGCGTAGCCCACACCATTAGTAGTTTTCGAGCCATCTGTGTATATTTGTACATGTTCTGGCCATGTTATGGACAAGAATTCCTCCATCTTGCTGTTTACGTTGTTACAGGTTGTTATCCAGTTAGGTAGGTGGTATATATTGGGCCTGTATCTCAAAATAGCATACTGGTATGCGAAGATGGGTAGTGTAGTATCTTGAATTACTAGCGGGATTATATGTTTTATTTCAGTGAAACAGAGAGCCAGCAGCGGGGTTCTATGACCGAGGTTGTTATCTCTCCTCTTGATCGTTGTTATATAGTCAGAAGCCTTCTGGATAACCGGGTGGTTCTTGATGGCGGCGCGCCTCATTAGAAATATGCTTGCCAGTAATTGTCGTCGTATTACCAATGGCATTTCTTTAGCCTCAACTAATAAGGCGTTTGTGGGGGTGGTATTCATCGCTCCGAGGCACAATCTGATAGCCCGGTAGTGCAATGTATCCAATTTACGCAGGTTGTATATTGGGGCATTTCCATAGCATAAACTGCCATAATCCAGTAAGGGACGTATTAGCGTTCTGTACAAGATGAGTAAGACGGAAGGGTCAGCTCCCCACCATACCCGAGTTACCGCTCGTATTATATTTAAGCAGCGTTCGGCTTTAGCTAGAATGTGATCAATATGTGCCTTCCATGTCAGTTTACTGTCCATCTGAAGTCCTAGATGTCTAGTCTCTGTTCTAACAGGGAAATTATAAGGACCCAGCTGTATCTGTGGACCTCGGTAAGTGTTCTTCTTCCGCGAGAATACCACAACCGATGACTTCGAAGATGAGATAGTTAAGCCCTTACCACGGGTCCATTCATAGAGTAACTTAGCAACGTCGTTTAATCTCCAGAAGTTTAGCCCCTGGGATGGAGATGATGTGTAAATACATACATCGTCAGCGAATTTTAACACCTTTATTGAGGGGCTGAATATACTCTCTAGGTCTGCTATATATATGGTAAATAATATTGGGCTGAGTATGGCTCCTTGCGGGATGCCCAGAGAAACCACACGTGGTCCATATAGGCTGTTGTCCTGCTGGCGTATGTATATGGTCCGGCAATAAAACAGGTTATAGATTCCGTTTAGATATACCTGCGGGAGGTGTAGTGCTCTTAGCTTTTCAACTAGAATGGTAATGCTGACGTTATCATAGGCGCCGGTTATGTCTAGAAACAGGCACGTTAGGTAGCCTTTATTTAGGTAGGACTTTTCTATATCTAGAGTGAGAACACCGAGGTTGTCGTAGGTACTCCTTCCCTTTCTAAATCCAAACTGACAGTTTGGTAGCAGATTGTGGTGTTCGAGCCACCATTCTAGTCTACTCTTTATGATTCGCTCGAAGGTTTTGGCTACGCATGATGACAACGTTATTGGTCGATATGAGTTAGCGTTGTTACTGTCTTTGCCTACTTTTAACACTGGAATGATGATGTGGGTGGTCCAGTCGTCTGGGAACTCACTTTTTCTCCATATGCCGGTGAATATTTGAAGGAGAATGACCTTGGCTGAGTGCGGTAGGTGGAAAAGCATCGAATAGTGGATGTCATCTATTCCAGGTGCCGTGTTTCGTGTTGAGTTGAGGACCGATTCCAATTCTCAATAATAATAATTGTAAAATAATAAGAAAAATGATTGGGTAGCTAGTGATACATCATATACTGTTTACCGAGACCGATGTACGAGCTTTTACCATTCATGCTTGGCATCCGGAGGGTCGCTGGTTTGTCACCTGGTCTGTCAACCAGATTTTGCTTTTCAAACTTTTCCCGAAATCACTCCAGGAGGATGCCTAGGTAGTCCTTGAAAAGTTCACGAAGTTCCGAATCTAATGATTTTAACATCGACGACCCGAAAGTTCCTATAATAAAATTACCTCTTTCTTCTTAAGATTTAAAGCAGTTTTCCATAATCAACTAGAGAAATACTGCGATGTACCTCATTTTATGGCTGAAATACTTAAATTTTTCGTAACACTTTAAAGCAAAAAACGAAGAACAAGGTAACTTTATCCGGTTCACAGACAGGCTGTGACAGCTGTTTCTCGTATTACACCTTGCGGAAACGTGCAAAATGAACCACGGACCGGCTGTGGGAGGGTTGCGCAATAACCTGCAACAGAGTGGGAGAGGGGTCTGCCCAGCGGCTAGCAAAAGAGAAAAGTGACGACCGGAAATACTCGGCAGTAGTAACACAAAGGGAACTTCCTCCACGCCATCTCGCCCGAGAAGCCATTCCAACAAACGGTCTCACGCATTTCTTGAGGAGGTCTGACGCAATCATGTTCTCTCTCTTCATACCCCTAACTAACCATTAGAAACTACCGTCTTCAGTATTTAAACGATCTGATTTTTAACCTCCTTCTCAGTTAATCCTTTCATCTGTTTGAGTTTATAAACCAGTATTTTTCAACCTGTGGGTCACGGCCCCCACGGGGGTCGCCAAATCTTCTTCGAGGGTGGGAGCGGGGGGGGGGGGTCGCGGTTACAAGCCACGGAAATGTAAAGAGCAAGGATTGTAGGTCTTACAATAGAATAAACAATTTCTAATAAATTCACTAATTGTAGTTGTATTTTTGAGACGCAAATAACCAAATCATTTTCTGATCGGAGCCTATTTCTCTTCTTTCTACCATACTTCAAGTAATTGTCGTCACTAAGTCAATTTTTTTAAAAAATATTTTCTTCAGTCAATGCTACGTGTAGGAGACATGGATTGCTGCGCACATATTTTGAGAAGTTCATTTTATCCTCGCTCGTAGTGTTGGGTGGGTCTTCCATGGTTACCCCAAATAATTCCAGGCGAATACCGGGATAGTTCCTTGAAAAAGCCGTGGGAAATTTCGTTCCCTTTCCTAGGCCCAATACTTTGCCGCCTCTAATGTCCTCAACGTCCACGAGGCGTAAAGCCATAAGTAAAAAAAAAGAAAAAAGAAAAAAAAAGAAGCTTTTCTAATGAACCAAATAAACGAAAATGTCTACAGATCTGGCTGGCTCTCTCCCATCTTTCTTTCTTCAAAAGGAGCCAGGTGTATAAGTAGTTAAAGCTGGGGAATAAATCTCTGGTCCTGTCATTTTAATTTCAGTTTTCCATGGTTTTCCGAAATCACTTCAGAAGAATATCGGCATGGTTCTTCCGAAAGGCTAAATTCCTTCCCCTGCCATCTCCCCTACCCTCTCCCGGCTTTAATGACTCGGCGTCGACGAAACGTAAAACTCTAAAGGGGAAAATATTTTCATGACATTTTCCAAGGATGTAACATTATCACTAACCCCACTAATTTTTATTTTGCATTTATTAAGTATAAATATACTGAATAATTGTAGGAATGTTTCTAACTTGATCTGTAATATTGTTGGGTTTCTACAGACTGTAGTTTTTTTTAGTAAACAGGTAGTGTTGTAATGTTTCAGAAACAATCTTTGACGCTGGCCAGTACAGCTGTGCGGGCAGCGATTGTTGATTTGGGTTCCTGCATTGCAGCGTGGCAAGGCGCGGGCAGTGTGTCTCGTGCCGCTTGGAGGAGGTTGTATGCCACGAAAAGAGGCTTTCTCTACACAAACTAAAAATGAAATGTATCGGAAATTTGTTTCAATGTAATATAAATGTTATGAAAGTTGTGTCAAGGAACAGTATTAATTAAATTCACTAGTATTTCGACCAGAACAGTGAGTTTTTCATTTCCACACTATATCAAAATACCTCTCACTTTGTTTATTCGAGCTAACGGCTTAAATATGTTGAGTGAGGAGAATTTGGCCCGATCTCGTGTAAATAACACGCCGCAATCCACTAACAGAGTGGGTAGCTAACACTTGGCTGAGCATTTCCAGGATAATTGGTAGTGCACATATGAGCTTACATTTGGCGATTAATGCCACGACAGCTTACATTTGGGTAAACCTACAAGGATAGCTCACAAGAACTACTTTCTCCACCCATCATATCCTTTTGTATCCCTTTGCTTAATTTTAAACGTTGTTTTACAGTACCTCACATCGAATCCTGGTCCTTATTTTGCTTGCGCTGTTCTCTTTTTGATATAATTTTTCTTCTGCTATTAGTTTTTATTTTACTTCATAATACCGTACGGATTAAATTATCAGCAAGCTGCAAGCTACGGAGAGGGGGGGAAGGGGTCCGGCGAAATCTCAGGTCCACAAACGATGCGGATGTCGATTTTAGGGGGGGGGGGGAATAAGGTTTATAAACGACGTGGATATCGGAAGGAAGAAAGCTAAAAAAAGTCTAAGAAAACTAAGACGTCAATCTGAAGAAAAGCGGGGGGGGGGGGGGGGGGTCTTCACTAAATTTCACCTCATGTAATTAATTGACGCAACTGTCCTGATTACGGTTATTGAATATTTTTTCCTAACCGTTAAGGTGAATTCAACAACAGTTACAAAGTTTCGTCTCAAAAACTGCGCAATTCTAAAACCAAGTGACACATATCATGCAGAGCATAACCTGTACCATTCAGAGATGTTAACACCAACTTTACCCTTTTAGTTAATAACTAATTCTACAAAACAAAGGGGAAACCTTTCTTGGAATTTATTCTCCAGGATCCCATTACAGATACGACGGTCCAACAGAAAACAAAATAGAGCTGAGAATAAATAAATTACCTGGTAAATTCTGTTCTGGTAGAATCTTCTGAGAGAAATATGTGTTTACATAAAACGGAACTGAGTATCAAAAAAGTTACGTAGTAAAAATTTATCTCTGACTAATTATTGCTCTTTTCATTAGTTTTGAGGCTCTTTGTGACCTTTTTTTTTTGTTTCCGACGAAGGTTTGAAGAAGCCGTCGACAGAAGAGAAATTACAGATATAAGATTTTCACTTTACGCTCTCCAGGTAAGACATGAGTGAGCGTACTTCAAGAATAGTTAATGTTTTGAAGGGCAGAGTTGAATGGTAAGTTTCACTTCCCAAGATTTAGATTGCGGTACATGTAATTGACTAGGTGGTGACTATATTTGATGTTTCACACACTCAATGACCTATCCAGTTTTTATTTATGTTTTCTCCAATGTTATTTATGTTTCTCTCAGTAGTTTGTCGATGCCATTCATTAATGTATCGACAGCCACATTCTTCGCGATGTTGCGATTCTATTTTTGAGATGAGATAGTCGACTTCTCCTCTTTCGGTGTTGAAATCCGAAGCGACTCGAGACGTGTGCCACAGAAGACGAGATATTCTCTGAACGCAGCTTAAACGTTTGCGGAGAGGCGAAAATACTTTGCGGCTCTCGTGTTTCTGTGAACAGAAAGTCTCGTTTGGTGAGAGGCGTTCTCGCAAAGCGTTAGTCTATGAATAGAGCTGTCAGCGGCGGCAGCTGCTACGAACACAGTGGCGAACTGACCAACAGCCGTGCATCAGGTCACCGCCAGTAACTATAGTCTCAGAATAGGTTTCTGGCGCCATCTTGACTGGTATGATGCAATGCTCCACCTCTTCCTATCTTCAGCTTACCTCTCCGTCTCAACATACGCATTATAATCTACATCCTCGATTACCTGATTCATCTTTACCTTCCTCTGCAATTCCTTCTTTCGCCTTAGCCCCCACTATCAAGTTAATCAGTCTCAGAATCTGACACACGATTCTGTCACGTTTCTGAGAAACTCTTCCACAAAACTGAGCGTGGTTGATGAGTAGTAACGCTTTGACGTCGCATGCGAGAGGACACGGGTTCGAATCCCTTTCTGGCCTTCCGGATTTGTGTTTTCCGTGGTTTCCCCAGATCACACCAGGTGAATACCGGGCTCCCCTTCGCTTCGTAAATAATTTTTCGATGTACTTCTATCGTAAGGCATTTCAACTTCTAGTATATTTCAAGTTTCACTTCCATAAAGTGTTCTGCCCCGTACTTGCAGTTTTAGAATTTTCTAGGTCAATATTTGAAACTAATAGCATCTTTCCTTTAGTTCTATACTATTTTTGACATCAACATTATTTCAGTTGTAATTTTATTTCCAAAAGTTGCACAATTCATTTTGTTTTTCTATTTCATCTGATACTACTTTTTATTTGATCTACTGTTCTTCTTATCGTTTCGTTGATATTTAATTATTTTTGTCTTACTTGATTTATAATTAGTCCAAATATTTTTCCGAATTTTTTGTTGATGCCATTCAGTAGGCCTAATTATGACTTCCACCGTAGTTAATCTGACCTTTTAGTAGATTAATTTCATTTATATAAAGTGTTAAGTTTTATTGAGAGTACTTTATCAATTATTTTTCGATTAAACTGTCAGAGTATATGAATTGTAATATAAAAGTCTGAGTGTCATTATTGTATATAACTAGAAACTGCTTTTAACTGTTTACTATATATTCAGTTTTGAGGTATTATTCGGTATGTAAATAAAACCTACCAAATTTTGACACTTTTTCAGCTGTTACTAAAATGTTATTATGATCAAAATAACACTCAAATATTTTTAACTATTCTTATTAAAGTTTAAAATCATTATAATGCAATTATGACTAAATTGGTGAAATTTACATTATTGTAAAATAATCTGACAACAGACGATTCTTGCTGTCATTCTGCCATTGCCAACGTTCTGGTGCAGGTGATTGGCCGCCATTCATTACCATCTCCAGAAATTTCGGTAATGTATAGCCTCCTGGCAAATGAGCCAGCGAGAGCAGCTGGTTCCCAGCCTCGCCACAATATAATGTTTGTCCCTCGGTAATGCTACGAATACAACCTGATTTATACTCGCTGTTATATTTTCGTGAATATCTGAAAACTGAAATTATTCGGAGAGTTTCTTATTTCCGAAGGACTCTCAAGTCACTGGGGTATTTTACGTGACAGCATTGGATGTTGTGAAACAACAAATTCAAGTCTTTAAATATAATTAATTACCCCTCACAACAGAACAAAATCCTGGCTGGTGGAGCCATTGAAACTACCGTACACACCTGTCCGTCAAACATTTACACTACGTGGACAGACAAAGTAAGAAATGAACGAGTTTTGGAATTGATGGGTGAGGAAAGAAGTTTGTGGAAGAAGCTTACAGAAAGAAGAGACTGGCTGGTAGGTCATATTTTGAGACATGCTGGATTGGTTAATTGGTTGGTGGATGGTACAGTCGAAGGTAAGAACTGTAGAGGAAGACAGAGATTAGAATATATGAAGCAGATAATTGAGGACGTGGGTTGTAATGGATAAGTAGAGATGAAGAGGTTAGCACAATATAGGAAGGGATGGAGGATTGCATCAAGCCTGTCGAATGACTGATGACAACCAAAAAAATAAAATAAAAAATAAAATAAATAGATAAATAAATAAAAATGCCATCCCAAAGACTATACATACTACGGCTTGTAAAGATCCTTGATATACAGATTAATTTACAGACATTACTACAATTATTCATAAACACATATAATTAATTAAAGATATATATAATACTAATATAAAAATGATTGATGCGATGTGATACTGCTACACACTTAACTTTTAATACACAGTTTCTGTTTATGTAGACTCACCGACAGGCATTATTATATTTTCTATCAGATGATTCCACCTCAACAGAATTTACTAGGTAATTTATTTCTAGTAAAAATCGCAGTTATTTGTTGTTTTCTGTTACTCTCACAAACATCTGAATGTTTCTTGAATGTTCCATAATAGATAAATATTGTTGAAACTTTAGAAGCCGCATATGGAAGGTAAGAGAGGACTAGGAAATTAAATTATCAATTGACTTCTGGCATAAGGAAGCAGGAATGTTGTCGTTTGTAAGTTAGGTTGTGAGGGACAGAAGCAAATTACTTAACAAAGTAACGAACAATATACTCCAGACTGTGAAGAATCTAAGTTCGAAAAAAGTATGAATTATAGGTAGCTCTGTAGGGCTAATCTCTCCATACAATTAATTAATAACAGCAACTTCTTTAGTATCAGTTATCATGGTCAAAGTGCAATGGTCCATTGTTTTAGGTGACACAGTGGCAAGCGTTTCGAAGCTCTATCTGGCATCATATCTTGCAGTTCTTCTGCATTGATGTTGGTTTGTGAACTGTGAATGGCAACAGATGTGTCAGGAGCAATAAAGCGCATTCCAGGAAGATTAACACCCTGTACAGAACATTTTTTTGGAGGTATATTCAGTAATTCCGCTTACAATACATAATCCCCTGGCATTAAATGTTGAGAATATACAGTTATACTGGAATCGTCCTTACGATAACTTTTATGTACCGGTATCCATATTTTTCTAAGTTTTGGCTCCTTGGGAAGTGAATGAAATGTGGTACGAATATCTTTTGCTATTGCTATTGTAAGAAGTGCAGCCGGCAACAACACATGGATCTGATCTCCCGAAGAAGATCCACCCAAAAAAAAAATTATAATAATTGATAGATCACCCCTACTGAACCGAGTCTGATACGCCTGGCTCAGTCACAATTAGGATAAAATGTTGCAGGTTTGCTATTTATAAGTTCTTCAAACACCTGACAGTTCCAAGCTTAAAAACGTTTACATTAGAATACGCAGTGACTAATTTTGTTTAGTTATTATATCGGCACTCGTACTAAAATTATCAGGGTGCGGAGCTTCGTCTGTAGAAGAACTGATTGCCGACTGTTCGGTTGAATTTCAGTCCCAGACTGAGTAGTTAATTTTTCTATGAGGCTAAAACTCAGGATATGCCCCGCATGCTGTCCAATATTTGTCGCGAGAAAAATATCCTATGGCTCTAAACATTCAACATGTATCTACTATAGTAACGAATTATATAAGACGGGCACAGTAGCTGGACCTTCGCCAATAGATCCTTTAATAGGAACAACATTTACCTAACTTTTACCTTTGTCAGTTAAAGTTGGCTCATTTGAAGTCACAATCTGAAGCCAATAAATTTTTTCTGTAATTACCAGTTTTGTTAGAACCATTTACAGATCAACGCGCATCAAAACTTTTTGCAAGATCTCTCTCCGATTTACATTGAATTTGCTCTAGTATTTAGGTAACTGACAAACAGAAATCAAACAGTTAAAAGTTGAACCTTTTAATAAATATTGTATTTTTATTGTAACGTTATTTTGTACTCCATATGATGATTCACAATCTGTCGCGTTGGTTGTGATCGGCCGAGCGGAAACCTTTCAATTTCCCACTATAATACGACAGATTGGAGAGAGGGAAAGCTGTAGTTGTTCGCCTTGGGCACCTGCCTACACCTTAGGGGGTAGTCTGCAGGCATATTGCCAAGGAAGTAACTGAGTCTTAGCTACTGAGAAACTATAGAAACGGCGTAATCTCACTGATTAGCATTAAACATTTACATAAATATTATCATACATCTTTATTTACGAGAGGTGACTTATCTCTTAGGAATGACAACAACACATGTTAATAACTACTGGTTTATATACTTGAAGACAGATCGGCGTACATGTTTACACTATGGCTACATTGATCAAAGGAATGATTTTGTCACTAGAAATACTTTATGCTGATTGGTTAATACTCATTGATCTTCCATTGGTGAACTATTACTGACTTTGCGCTATACTGATTGGTTGACATATTAACTATATTTCATTGGTAGACTGATTACAGGGCAAGGCACATTAAACCCTATCGAAATGAGTGACTGTCGGCGAATGCATTAGAATCCTATCT
>JARYHS010013631.1:61026159-61085810 GCA_031002005.1 Vandiemenella viatica | reverse complement strand
AGGTGTATAAAGTAATTAGGATAGGAAGTGATTCCACATTAGGGGTTGGTATGGGGTAGATATATGGAAATTTACGATTTTCAGACTTTTCTTATAATATGTGGGCAAAATTTTATCTGTGTACTAAATTTCAGCTTTCTACGGCTGCGGGAAGTGCCTTAGAGTTTTAATGATCATCAGTCAGTCAGTGAGTGAGTGACAAAACCGCTGACGTTTGCATCCGAATAACATCGGAACTAAGTATAATAACGAAATAAAATTTAGTACGTTCGCTAAGATTGCTGATATCTACGCACAACAGAAATTTGAGACATGTAGCATGAATACGACCGAAGAAATTGAGGTTCAAAAATGGCCCGAATCGCCTCGAGGAAAGGGTAGGCAGTGCCGCCGTTGACTCGACTTGGCGGGTACACTGCATGAGTGTTTATTCTGATTTTTTTAGAATATGAACAAACTGTTAAAAGAAGTATCATATTCAAAATATTAAATATATCCTTACCCTCTGATATTCTGAAAATTTTAGGATTAAGTAACCAAGTTTCGCTTCTAATGTGTGTCCTAAGCACAATCACATTTTATAATTAAATTTTTTTGTCAAAATTTACAATACAGTAATGAAGCGTTAGCTGCTGCAGTTTAGTTTTATGTTGCTTCTCTGATTTCTTTCTTTTCTTTATCTCTATTTTTTTCATGATATTCGTGTTTCTTCCATGATTTTTTCGACCAACGATGCCAAAATTGCAAGTAATAATCTTTGCTGATCGATGGACTTGGTGGAAATAAATAAGACAATTGTTTTCGTTGAAAGTATCAAGATTCCCAAAAAAACTTCCATCGATTTGAATTAATCTTTGTTTCAATAAAACAATTATAGACCTATTATGATGCGACGAGTCTATTAAAGTAGACGGTGATTTCAGAGCACACTCGTTTATTCTTATACATCTAGTCTTGTCGAAAATTAATCGGCAAAGGTTACCTTTTATCTCCGACATTACTTAATATTTACTTCAGTTCTACTTTAAGGCGTTGGAGATGTGCTTGCCGTAATATTGGCGTCTCTACTGCTAGCGATAAACGCTTTTTCTTGTATTTCACCAATGATCATGTTATATTCACTTAGGATGACATACGGTATAGTTAGTTGGATAAGAAATACCAGCATGCTGATTAACTGCTAACCTGTAGAAAAGGAAAAACGAATACTTAGTCCCTGGAGTTATTAACGAAGATTTAGTATTTGATCAAGGTTTAGTTAAAGACATTAACTTCTATAAATATTTAGGACTAGTAATCAAAGACTTTTCCAATAAAAACTGTTGTAAATTTGGCAAGGCAACTAAATGGGGTACTGTGGAAGCAACAGATTAGAGAAGAAACAAAAATTAGAATTCATAAGAACACCAGTAAAACTATTACCAAATTGTAGCTGAGATTTGTGAAGTAACAGAATTTGTAATGGTAAGCTTATGGACAATGGGAATGGCTTCAGCAAAGGCTGTTAGGGTTAAAGAAAAAATGATGCAAATGCAAATGGAAGCAAAAGGTTTAAGATGGTACAGCCTAACTTATCGCATAACTGAAAATAAGTGGTCAAATAAGAGCTTTGACTGAATACCAGTACAACGAACGAGAGAGCGACCAAATAAAATATGCGTGTGACTTTATGAATTATCATATTTAACGAATAGAGAAACGAAAACCTTTCGAAACTGGGATGCGAATATATAATCTTCTTCACCACCTTTTCCCTTTGATAAGTTTACTCGTCACTGGTATTGTCAACTTTGGAACTTTGGTTTCACGACAGCATACTCTTGCTGACACTTATACGCATTGCCAGGTCGCACTACGTAGTAATGGAGGAAGTGAAGTGTCGTCATATGTCTGCGTAATGTGTCACTATGTTGTGTTTGTTACAAGTAGAGATCGGATTATATGCATTTGCAGATTGGGTTTTCCATGGTTTCCCCAAATCACTCCAGGCGAATGCCGGGATGATTGCTTCACAAGACCATGGTCGAATTCCTCCCGTTCCTTGTCCTCAGTCCGATCCCACCTCTAATGATCTCGACGTCGACGAGGCGTAAAAGCCATAAGTAAAAAAAAAATAAAAAAAATGGGGCGGGTGAACTTTATCCAGAAACAATGACTGCTAACACAGCACCCAATTTCAAATACTGCCCAGTTACATCAGTGAATGTGGAAACGGTTCACATCCACTTATAGAAATATTTTGAGAGATCGAAGAAACAATCTTACTAGTAAATATTTGGAACAGTACCAGATTTTTACATTTACAAAAGTAAAAAAATGTTAAACAATTTTTAATTAAAGAATTTATGAGTATGTTATTCTTCTACTTACTAATTGCGTGCTGATTTTGAAATAAAAAATCTAAAATTAATATTTTATGGTATCTAATATTTATATATAAAGATGAATGTATGTTTGTTTGTTGCTTGGTTTGTTTGTTCTTCATACAAATCCACAGTTTTCATCCGATCTCGATGAAACTTTGCACACTTATCCTTTGAAACAAGGAGAAAAATACTGTCTACATTTGGTTGAAAAATTATCTGTATAAATAACACATGTTGTCTCATAACTTCGAAATACGGCGATAGACAGACACGTTGGATGTGGACGTCTCCAGACCGTGTTTCCGTGTAGTGAACTGGCAGCTCAGTGGCTAAAGAGCTTGCTTACGAACGTCGTGGTCTCCGGTTCAAATCTCCATGGAGGCTAATTTTTAAAAAAATTGTTTTTCATCGTAAGAGTCAGGCCTGGGCCGTAGGTTATTTGGATTGAATGTTAAACTGTAGATATTATAAAGTTAGTGGTGCAATGCGAGGCAAATCGTAGGTAGCCTTGCAATTTTGTGGGTGTACACTTTTTTACGTTATAATGATCCCTCAGGTGTTGTTCGCAGTCAGTGTGTGAGTGTGAACCACAGTAATACTAATGTAAATACGGAAGTAAGTTTCTGTCTTTTTGTTACGTTTTGACGACTATATGGCTATATCGTTGTGATGGAATTTTATAAGGAAAGCTGTATGAAGGGCACAGGATATTTTTTCCAGTATGATTAACAGTTGTAGTCACGAAATTTTGAAATCTTATCGAATAGTGACAGAAATATATTGGAAATTGATTCTCTTCAAGAGGCAGGTTCGACGGTAGAATGATATAGTGATAGCTTTCCTGTCATATTATGCCGACTCGATATTGTTTGGGACCAATCCTTCGTTACTAACAACTTTTTACAGTATATTTAATTTTGCAAAAAAATTCTTAATCCACGCGTACGAAGTCGCGGGTACGAGGCTAGTGTTGCATATTTTGACACTTTTCATGCATACGAGTTTTAAGCATTTTCATGTAAATTTGCATGCATATTTATAGCTTTTTGTGTTGCATACGTATAATCCAGTCTCTAGTGGTAAGAGTAATTTTTTGTGAAATGTGTATTTTATGAGACGAAAGTTGGGGATATTTCCGGCCTTCACTTTGATGACTGCGGAAAACTGCCCAAAAACCGCAGTCAGGACAGACGGCACGCAGGGTCCTGGGCTCATGGCCCGTCCGTTGTACTGTACTTACCTAGTGTTATACGTATAAGTATATACAACGACAAGAACGTTGATAGCATTCACAAAGTGATGCCCAGTTGTTGCAGCCATGCTATGAAGGAAGTTGCAACATTGAAAACATCTTGAAATGGTCCATCGTACTTCCTTAGAGGGCAATCTTTGATGATGTGCTCCACGTTCTGGGAAGGAGTTCCACTGTCACAGATAAGAGGCTCTTTAGTTTTGACCCACTGGTCTCTCTTCAGGTGGAATCTTGGAAGTCCAGTTGTGGGACCTATAATATCTGGATGTTTCGCAGATGCAGAGTTCCAGCTTTGTCACCATTTTTCTTTGACATCAAAGTCAAACACGTCTTGCCATACTGGGTTTCTGGATTTAAGACTGGTGGGGGGGGGGGGGGGGGGTAAGTCATTTAGGACCTCGTGAATTGGGAGATCCTGTGGATGGTATAGTTTTATCCACTCACGTGCCATTGCTTCTTGGCGTCTTACCTTTGGAGGTGGCATGTGTAACTAGGGGGCTGGGGTGGATTTTAGGCTGCCAGTTATTACTCTCTCACACTTTTTCAGATGGACGTCCATTTTTCTAGTGTGAGCACTACGTTGCCACACTGGAGCACAGTACTCAGCAACAGGGTACACCATCGTGAGGGCGGCTGTTCTTATTGAATCCACATCAGCTCCCCGCGAACTACCAGCTAGCTTCTTCATGATGTTGTTACGTGTTTTAAATTGTAAAAGCTTTAATTGAAGACATGACAATTAGTGCTTGTACAACGTATACGTGTATGCAGAGTTCCAGATTTGTCACCATTTTTCTTTGACATCAAATTCAAACACGTCTTGTCATACTGGGATTCTGGATTTAAGACGAGGGTAGGTCATTTAGGATCTCGTGGATTGGGAGATCCTGTGGAACACTCCTGAAATTGTTTGTTAAAATCACGTATCTATTTTACTCTTCATGTGGCAATGCTGGCCGTAGAGATTTAGATCTTAATACCTCCAGTATGAGAAAATTTTGTTTATGGCGATATCCGGATCAGGGTGTCACAAAGTGTCTGGTGCCGACTCTTTGCCTGGGACGTCCACGTGCCGTCTCTGCACAGCAGGTGTTACGGCAGCTGTCGAGGAACCTGGGCGATAAGCGACGCTCTGGTAGGCCAGCTGCAGTCCACACAGACATGTGCACACGATTTTGGAGAAGCCACTCCTTGTAAGCACGGAAGACACGATTCTAAAGTGAAACATCGCTCAGGAGTTTCATAGCTTCCCTCTTAGGTAAGACACGATCCTAACCCCATCCGCCCTCTTTGTATCAGGTATTGAATCTTTAAACCAAGTATGGCACGAAAATAACAAATTGGTAGCCACCAGTCAGGAGTATGTAAAATTGTATGTAAAATTTGTCGAGTATGTCGAGCAAATAGCTTTATCGTGTAGATTGCGAAAAAAGAGAACGTATATAAATTAATATTGTATTTTATTTGATCCATAATATATTGCCGTAAACTGAAGGAAATTTAAAAGGATTACATATAAAGTAATGAAAATGAATAATAGATATTTTAACATTAATTTTTCCCACAAGAATGTTAACAATTAATTAACTTTTTCATGAAAAATTACATTTGATTATAGAAATAGTTAATTACTGAAAAATCAAAAATAAGATATAACTCAACAATTATTGTTGCATTTGAGAGATTCTGGGATAATTTAGCAATTTAGTATTTGTTGCTTACCTCTATTAGTTACCATAAAACCATCGTACCGTTTTAGACATTAATTCAGATAACGAATTAACGAACGATATTTAAAATAATACATATAACTTAGAAATAATAATGCTTTAACTTAAAAACTATTATAATAAATATTATATTTTATTGTTGTTATAAAATAAACCTTCTCATTTAATTTAGCCCACATTTTATACTTTTTATGTGCCTTGGGACACAGGAAAAAAATTCTCAGCAGCACTACAAAAAGAAAAGTCTCTATTCCATAGGTAGGTAGATAGATAGGGAGATAGATAGGTAGATAGATAAGTTCGCTTTGATCGCATGTGAGAACAGTCTTAGGGATGTGGAATAGTACATATACTTATTAATAATATCAGCTATATTACCAGCAATTGTTAACAATTTAGCTGCTTAACAACCCATTAGTATAATCAATATCCACTGTAATTTCCCATATTAGTTACTACATATGTGAAACAGTGTATAACACTTGTTACCAGCATCTAATAACCAGTTAATTTCTTACAGACCAATAATCGTAACAAGTTTCTATTGTAATATGCAACTACATATTATACCATGTTAGTTATTATATAAGTGAAACAATACATACAATTATTAACAATACCAATAGATTTATCTACAACTGACAACCAGTCAGTTACTTAAATACCTGTTAGTATGACAATTTTCCACTGTAATTTGTAAATACATATTATCCCATGTTAGTTACTAATTTTGCAAATAGGGTAATTACTTCATTTGTCAATAGTTTCAATAGAAAGAAAACCTAATATATCATGTTAGTAATTGTGGGCAACTTTGTCACCTTACCTTTCCATACACCAAATATATAGTATTTTCTGAGCTATTCCTAGTTACCAAATTCCAAGAAGAAAATTCTTTCACAGAGTAAAATGGGTTCTGAATCAAAAACTCTTTCAGTTTGGACTTAAAGTACTTAGCTTTTCGTAGATAACATTTTATTTCTTTTGGTAGGACATTGAATTTCCGTACAATTGAAAGTTACTTGTAATCCTTGTGAATATTATATTTATTCCTAGTATTATGGCTATGCATGTCAGCATTAAGATTGAAGTGTTCAGGATTTACCACTACACATGATAGTAAGGAGTATACATACTGTGTTGGCATTTTAAGCACTCCTAGATTCTAAATAGATTTCTGCACGACGTCCATGGGCTTGCTCCACAAATAATTCTTACAGAACGCTTTTGTGATTTAAATACCCTTTGTGCTTGTGAAGAGTTTGTACAGAATGAGATGCCATAATTGAGCAGGGAGTGAAAATATGCAAAATATACTAAGTTTCTTGTTTCTAAATTAGCTATTCCAGATATTACCCTCAGTGAAAATGTTGCAAAATTTAGTTTTTTAAGAACTTGTTAAATATGTTGCTTCCAGTTCAATCTGTTATCTATATATACGTCACCCAGAAATTTTGTGAAACTGCTTTCATTGATTGCTTTTCCTTCCGATATCACAGTATAGCTGTCCTTTGTTTTATTTTTTGTAACTAATTGAAGTAATTTTGTCTTTTCTATATTAAGTATTAATTTTTTAGCACTAAACCACCTGTTAATTTTCATTGGAACATCATTTGATGTATTTTCAAGGTTTTGTACTGATGGGTCTTTCAACGATATGCTAGTATTATCTGCAAAGGGCACCATGTATTCATTATCACCTAGTATATGTGGGAGATCATTTATATAGATTAAAAACAGCAGAGGGTCAAGAATTGAACCCTGAGGAACACCACATTAACTATACCCCATTCTGAGTTTATAACATCTCCCGTATTAATATCTTTCAATGATACACATTGCCTTCTACTTTCCAGGTATGATTTAAACCAAAGTCCTGGGCTACCACTAACTCCATAGTGTTCTAATTTACCTAGGAGAATCCATGATCAACAGTCAAAGGCCTGAGTAAGATCACAGAATGTACGTACATAGGGAATTTAATTTTTTTATGCATTGATTCCAATATGTTGTTTACAAAAACAAAAATTGCTGAATCTGTTGAAATACCTTGGCTAAAAACAAACTGTGCTTTGCTGAGGAGGTCATTCTTTCGTAGATGTGCATACACCCTTCTGTACATTGCTTTTTAGAACATATTTGAAAATGCTGATAGAAGTGATATGGGTCTGTAATTCTCAGTCTTTGAGGTATCACCCTTTTTATAAAGCGGTTTGATTATTGACTTCTTGAGTGAGTAGGGGAAGATACCTTCTTCAAAAGAAGTATTATAAATGTGACTAATAACTCTACTAATGCTGGTGCTGCATTGTTTTACTATATAGATTGAAACCTCATCATAACCAAATGACTTTTTATTTTTGAGAGATTTTAGATCTTTTTCAATTTCATTTTGACTGGTGGGAAAAAGAGACATAGATGCTGTTTTTGGTGACAAGGATTTAAGTATTGTTATAGCATCCGCATTACCAATACATTTTCCTTTTATGTTTTCAGTAACTGTTAAGAAGTAGTTATTAAAAGCATTTCCTACATAAGATGGGTATTTACAAGTTTATTGTTAATGTTTAAAGATATTTTCGGGGTATGATACAATCCCTGGCCCAGAGAACGCTAAATAATTATTTAAGATTAACCACAGAACATGTTTAATTCACTCCTTGTGGTCTGCATATAGACAGTCTGTTGACTTTGTTGAGATCATCCGTTTCTTTACAGAGAATAAAGTTCACGCATGACAATGTAATTGTTTACTCATAAATTAAAAAATTATATCGTGTCACAACATACAGTTAGTGTTTTATTTCATTCCTATTTTTGTTTGCCTATTTTCTTAAGTCAATAAATTAATAAATAGATGAATGAATTAAAAATAAAATCAAAGTTTTTTGTTTGGTAAATTACCAAAAAAGAACATTTATTCAACGGCCGTTTTATTTTCAAGTTGAACGTTCTAAAGATTTATTACATAGACGCTGTTGTTGAAATAGAAATGCAATATCGAGGGGATAGTTTATAACTTCCTTTATTATGGATATAGGTAATTTTCTTGGCTCAGGACAAGAAAAATCATAAAAAACGTGACAGACAAAACCAATATTTCGTTACCAAACATGCGTTGACAGCATCCCAAAACTGTTGAAACTGGCGCCCCACAGTTCTGGTTGGAACTATGATTTTTGATGATGTAACCCGACTGTGTTTTTTCTGCACTTGACGTGCGACGGACAGGGCTTGAGAGCCCTTTGTGACAATACGTGGTTTGACGGTTGCTAGGCAACGGAGTCTGGCGTGACGCGTGAAGCATTGCGTTTGACAAGTGTAATGACGCTTTGGCTTCAGAAACAGACCCAACTCTCCGTTACAGTTGGGAAAATACTTGAAATGAGGTCACCGCAGACCATTGACCACAGTACATCTTTTGTTATTAAATTACTATCTGTCATCATGACTTTTTTTTTTAACTGCTTTATGTCTCTCAACAGCGAGGTCTTTAGAGACGGGAAAGGATGGGGGCAAGGAATGAGAAGGAATTCGGCCATGGCCTTTTTAAGGAAGCATCCCGGCATTTGCCTGGAGTGATTTGGGAAACCATGGAAAACCCAAATCTGGCTGCCCGGATGGGGATTCGAACCGCCGTCCTCCCGAATGCGAGGCCAGAACGCTACCCGTTACACCACAACGCTCGGTTCATCATGTCAATCGTACAGCCAGCCGCAACTACGGTTCTGTCGGGGTTTGTGTGCTATTTTATCCACTGTTATTACATCTTAAAGGTTGTTAATCACGGGACGAACAAAACATTGAGTTAAAACCACTCAAGCCGCATGTGGGACTCAAACCTGCGATCTGGCGGCTTGAAGTAGGCTAGCACGTTTCCAGTCAGTGACGATTTGCTCCCAACAGGAATAAGTGTCCAGTATTGCTATGTAAAGATAGGGACAGTAGTTAACTATTGCTAATATTAATGCCACATATTCAATGTACACACTTTGACAATAAATTTGGCCGCCGCTAAAAAATTCTGTCACTCTTATTTTGCACAATCTGACATCAATGTCTTCCCAGGAAACAGTAACGCAATACTGGCAAGCCAGTATTGCGTTACTGTTTCTTAGGATGACATTGATGTCAGATTGTGCAAAATAACAGTGATAGAATTTTTCAGCGGCGGCCAAATTTATTGTCGAAGGGTGTACGTTTTCTGTTTAATTTAATTTTAAAAGTGAAAACTTATATAGGCGCGTTACGCCAAGTTTGGACGGGAGTAAATCTGTGAGTTCGTGACGTCACGATCACAAAGATGCCAGTTGTACGTGCGTCACCTTGCCACTTGTTGCGCGTATGATATGCGCGTTGAATGCTTTTCGCAAAATCTTTATACAAACACACAGTTTTTATCCGATTTTGATGGAACTTTGCATACGTATAAAACAAATAGAAAAACAATTCGTTTGTCTTACAGAAACCTAAACCCTCTCCTCTTTTCCCCCCTCACCTTAATTTATGTTACCGTTGTTCATACAAACCCACAGTTTTACCCGATTTCGACAGTAGTTAGCACACGTATAAAAGTCAGTCTGGTATCTCAGAGGTTAAGGCGCTTACATCCGAAAGTTCTCTTTCCGGTCACGGGTTCAAATCACGAGGTGAGTAGGAACTTTTTAGGAGTTGTATTTGATTGTATGAGCTACACCGGGACGTTCCGTGATTTTGATTCCACGTTGAACTGAAGGCCCCAGAAGAAAGGAATTAGCCTTGTATCCCCTGACATAATATCTTGGTACATCTCCTTTCGGAAGATTCGACTGTCCTCCGGGTTGTGGACTGAGTTAGATTTTTAGTTTTTGAAGTGAAAGCTTCTTTATGCGCGTTGGGCGATTTTTGAATGGGTAAATCGTATGAGTTCGCATTGCCGACATGATAATGTTAACAGTATATCCGTTGCGATCTTGTGGCTCAGTGGTTAACGTGTCTGACTGGCTAACGAAAGGTCCTCGGTTCTAATCTCTGTCTCGGATGGGATTTTCATACATCATTAACCCGACGTTCATCTCTCGCATAACTATATGTATAATGTGATGTTCGCCAGAAAGCTTCCGTGGTTTGGATTGCATGTTAAACTGTAGGTCCCCTGTACCCGGTAGCCCTACCGAGTTGGGCTAAGGCGGTTATGACACGGGCGGAAAGCGGACCACCCTGTCACCAGGTCATTAAGTCCACACGGAATTATTGTTATTTAGTATATCTGTAGCTGTAAGTATGACGTGTTGCGCGTATGATACCCATAGTTTTATGTTTTCACTCCTGTCGTTAGTCCCCAATTACTGCCAATAGTCTCGAATGGTTTGATGCAGTCCTCCATCCCTTTCTATCTTGCGCTAATCTCAAAATGCCCTTGCACCCTACGTCGACAATTATCTGCTTCATCTATTCTAATATCTGTCTTCCTCTACAGTTCTTATCTTCGACTGTTCCCACCACTAACAAATTAACCAATCCTGCATGACTCATAATACGACACACCATCCTGTCTCTTCTTTCTGCAAGACTCATCCAAACGCTTCTTTTCTCATCCATCATTTTCAGAACTCGTTCATTTCCTATTTTATCTCTCCACCTAATTTTCAGCATCCTTCTACAGCACCACATTTCAAATGCTTCAATTTTCCTTCTGTCTGGTATTCCTTAAGTCCATTCTTATCTGTCATTAAGTGCTGTGCTCCCCTCATAGAGTTTTAAAAAGTTTTTTCTAAGTCCTAGATCAATATTTGAAACTTAAAAGATTTCTCTTTTCATGAAGGCTCTTTTCGCTAGTGCTGTTCTGCTTTTCATTCCTAGGATTACAAGCCAAACCACGTAGCTTTTCATTCATATTATTTGTCACAAATAAAAGAAGGTACAGAACACACAACAGCGTGTGAATATGTATTTCCGTCATTTAATTATCCCTGTATGTAATTTACAATAGTCTGACAAGAGAAAACAGTACAAAACGTTTTCTGGAATCAATAGAGAATAAAGCTACGTTCCACGTGTGAGGGCATGGGGAAAGGGGGAGGGGTAGAGGCAGAAGCCACGTCAGGCTACTTGGGGGGAGAGGAGGTTCACAGGAAGCCAAAATCGAGCTACGTAGCTTATGGACGCTTCTTTAGGGTAGATGAGTATCGTGAGAACAAAATGTTCATAAATCCAACAGAAACACAGCAACAGAACAAAAGAGATACGTACTTGCGCCAGCTAGTTCAGTATAGTCTCCATCAGAGTCACTGAAATCTAGACTCATATTAAATCATGGGTTGGGAAGCACCTTAAAAAGCTTCAACAAATTTTCAAGCAGATCACGAACAGTATTTATCCTGTAACATTGTGTGTGCACATAACAATAAGAAAAAGTGACGCAAGTCATATGCCTTCACCAAATTATAAATCAGTTAAATAATAGTCCGTAGTAGCTGCTATTAGTGACTTTGTACCAAGGGCGTATCCCAGATCAGAACTAGAGGAGGGCAAGTTCTAAACTAGGGGAGGCCAACTCGTATTTTTTTCGAGGAAGTGGGATGGGGTACTAAAACATAACGATTTCTTACAAAATGAATCTCAAACCTATTTACTATTTTTATTATTGATTAATATAGTAATCCAACTACTTAATCCAACGACCCACTATGTATTTAATTAGGATTGTAACTCAATTATAGTTTTTTTTTCGCCGGTTCGAATCCCCGTCCGGGCATCCAGATTTGGGTTTTCCATGGTTTCCCAAATCACTCCAGGCAAACGCCGGGATGCTTCCTTCAAAAGGCCATGGTCGAATTCCTTCCCATTCCTTGCCCTCCATCCTTTCCTGTCTCTAAAGACCTCGCTGTTAAGCGACGCTAAGCAGTTAGAAAAAAAAATAGTTTTCTTTATGTAAACATTAATCGTCTCGGATTCTCAGAAAATTTTTCAATAACTTTATTTGACAATATCTCACGGTGTACATTCACAAATTTCGATGCACACACATCAGGCATAATCCAGTCAATTTTTCCTGTCCCATAGTTAGTGTTGTAAAGAAAAACGGTATTTTTCCGACTTGAAAAAAAAAAAAACATGAGAAAAAACAATGAAAAAAACACTTTTTTTCTGGGACATGAATTTTTTTTAAGAAATACTAAATTTCAAATTTTTAAGGCATTTATCGTTTAATATGTCTGTTTAGAGTTTATACTAAGTACTTATCTTAATTTTTAAATCTACTATATTTTTCTGGTTCAGTAGGAAAAAACATTACAAAAATATTGGAAACATTGACTGAAGTTTTCTTTTACGAACGGGGACTTCCTGAAAAGGCTAGGTTGCGTGAGAAGGAATCCCTGTTCCCAGTTGTTTGGATTGATTTGAACTAGTGCTGCCAGCCCTACAAATTTATCTGTAGACCTACAGATCTTTTCAAAAAATTAGGAATTTTAAATTTATTAACGGTTTTTTGCCTCTTTTTACTACTTATTGTGCTTTCCTTATATTCGTATACTTGATGTGTGAGTGGAGACTTTCCCGGCGTAGTGATGTAATATAATCTTCACGGGTGTTCAGCCGGCTGAACACCCGTGAAGATTATATTTCATTCGTATACTTGTTAAACTCGCAGCGTATAGTGATACTGAGTCAGTAAATTGTCAGTAATTATGAATCATTTCCTTGCAACCGTTGGCATAAACCAACGATTGAAAAGAAATAAAGCTCCTATTTTGTATGATAATAGATTTAAATTCAAACTTAAAAGACCGTAATATAGAACTATCGGCGCAGTCTTTATGCACAGTGTGTACTTTGCTCACAATTTAAAATTGCAATCTCAAAAGCTTTTGCGTACAATACAACCAGTAAAAGAAAATGTAACTATGTCTGAAGTTATGGATCTAGAGGAGACAGAAGAAGAAACAGAAAATTCCGACTCCGACCGCACTAGTGTTGGTATTACTGATACTAGTGAATGTGGCACTGACATAGAGGATGAATAAAAAATTATGTTACCTATATAGATACATTAATGAATCAATATGTAAAACATTATATTATTTAGTAAGATTTAAAACACACATGTAAAATGTAAGTTCCATAAATAAAACTATAATTTATCAAATATATTGTTTTCTAATAACAAAGAACCAAATTAAAAAAAAAAAAAAAAAAAAAAAAACTTTTGAGACAGTTCTTCACTCGTCGAAGCGTACTGAAGGCAACTTGATTTTTCTTCGGGGGGGGGGGGCAGAAGCCCCCTCTGCCCCTCGCTGGATACGCCCATGCTTCGTACTTAGAATTTTATTGCTAGAATTGGATATAGAAAGCTGTAAGTTACGTAAAATGTGTCTCAAAAATAACGGAGTATGGATAACACGATAGGGAAGCCATCACTGTACATTCTACCATCGAACGTGTGTCATGAAGAAAAACTTATGAACAGATTATACACATACTGACTATCAGAGAAACAAAGCCTAAGTAACAGATATAACATTAAGGAAACTTAAACACGCTATCCGACCGTCTGTCAGTGTTCAGATAGTTTTCAATGTTTCACTACAAAATACGTTACTTATACCGAAAAAATTATTCTATATCTTTCCCAGTGATACTTAGGACTTCCTTTTCAATTTTATCAAGATCAGTCTTGCCGTTTAGTCGTGAAGACGTTTCAAATATACAGAGAGTTAGAGCTACTTTCGCATTTATAATATCAGTGTAGATGAATAATCGGTAACAAAAGCCATTTCGGCCTCATACATTGCTACTCGAATCCATCACTGCAGCCTTTTCAGTACGGTTAACATTTGTAGCAACGTTGTCGCCAGTGAACGGAAAGGTTAATCCTCAGGGTCGTGGCCTCCCTTCCGGCCCAGGGAGCTGCTACAGCTAATTCAGGACCAAACAATGAACCTGCGGCTCGAAATCAGTTTTTGTATGCGGCGCTTGGAGTGTGTCCAAGACAACTAATGTTTTATGCAGGCTGACCCTCGACTCTCCTCCCTCACTAACGTTTTTGTCCACTTGACGCTCAGTAGATTTACGTCATCTCCTGGCACGCACAGTTGCGCCATCACCGAAAAGTTTCCACTCTCGACTACTCTGTGCGATCTACTACCGCTCAGAATTGACTAGAATTGAAGTAGAAAGCAACCTGGAAAAAAAATTCGATTTGCTACCCATCGTGACTGTACCTACAGTTTAAAGTAGATTCAGAACCATAGAGCGTCCTGGTATATCTACCATGATCAACCAGAGTTCTTAAAGATGACCGACCGCGTTTTGAAACCGAGACACTCAACAATCCATCGAGCTACCAGACCGCTGTGAATATTGAAGTGATCAGCAAGGATTGAAGGACACTTTTATTTGATTTAAATGTGCTTTGTGTCACATAAGCCAATACAGCACAACAATAGTAAACAGCAAAATATGTAACGTGAAATTGGAAAAAATGTTTTATTTGCTGATTCCTTTACGCCTCGTGGGGTCATTAGCAACTATGAACTGGTGGGAACAAGGAAGAAAGATCACATCAAACCATCGAGAGAATGACAACAAAACAAGTATTATTCACAGTTATGTTAGTATGATGTTTACACTAAGATTTCACATCTTCTTAGCCCTTAATCTCGTTAAGAAACAGATAATAATGTTTACGTAACGGGATGACCTCTTATCTTCCGAGAAAACATTTATGCGTGAAGGTATGTAAATTCTATCTGTTTGAAATAACCGCGAATAATTTTTTTTAAAGAATTGTATTAAAAAACCAGCTGATACCCGCGACTTCGTTCGCGTGGATTAAGAATTTCTTTGCCAGAACTCAATATAGAAAGTTGTTGGTAACGAAGGATTGGTCCCAAACAACACCGAGTCGGCATAATATGACAGGAAAGCTATCACTATATCATTCTACCCTCGAACTGTCTCTTGAAGAGAATCAATTTCCAACATATTTCTGTCACCATTCGATAAGTTCTCAAAATTTCGTAACAACTGTTAATCATACAGGGGGGAAAAAAATCCTGTGCCCTTCCTAAAGATTTTCTTGTCAAATTCCATCATTATCGATATAGCCATTTAGTCGTCAAAACGTAACAAAAAGACAGAGACTTACTTCCGCATTTATAGTATTATTATTGCAGATCACACACACACAGACTGACTGCGAACAACCCATGAGGGATCATTATAACGTTAAAAAAATGTACACCTACAGCATTGCAAGACTCCCTTCGATTTGCCTCGCAGTGAACCCCTAAATTTGTGATATCTACAGTTTAACATTCAATCCAGGCGTGAATCTTACGATCAAAAACAATTTTAAAAATCTTTGCCAGCACCGAGATTTGAACCGGAGACCACGATCCAAACAGCAGTAAGCAAGAGCTTTAAGCACTGAGCTACCAGACCGCTATATGGAATGGCAATACAGAGACCTACACATCCTACGCGTCTGTCACCGTTCAGTAATTTTTCGAAATTATAAGACAACATGTATTATTAATACAGAAAATTTTTCAACCAAATGTGGACAGTACTTTTCTCATTGTTTCAAAGGATAAGTGTACAAACTTTCATCGAAATCGGATGAAAACTGTGGATTTGTATGAAGAACAAACAAACCAACAAACAAACAAAAATACATTCATCTTTAGATTATAGATTAGTCGTCAATGGTGCATTATTAACATTGCGATCTGTAAGAACAAAGAGCTTAAAAATATTCGATTTCCTTTCAGCCTTCGAATGGGAAACAGAAAATGAGTTTGAGAAATGTATTTTGACGTATTCATTAAATGAAAACATTTATGGTGATTCACGTATTATTTCTTTCACCGTTTCACAAACAGTCCTTGTTATACCATATTCACATTTTTTATTTCATTCTATTACCGTTTGTGGCTTAGATATCGAATTTTTAACCCGCGGAAAAGTAATTCACTGTACATGACGTTCCTGTGTTTAACGGATATCTCGGCTAGTAGTTTTCGCCTTTGATATTCCAGACATCTCCAATCCCGAGTGATCCATCAAACTCGTATCTCATTGAAACGCAGCCAGAGCGCGGGAGATTAGTTTCTGAACAGTTAGCTGACGTCAAACGATGCGTTCCCATCAGTCATCGCGATCATCACCAGTGGCATCAAAGTTTTATTGATGACTCGTCATTAATCACTAACAGGTATAGATAGCTCTGAGCCAGTTAAAATGGTTGGCAATCATGCAATGTTTAAGCCTGTACAATTTTATTTTGTTAGGGAGGGATGTAGAAGGTGCGGACACACAGAAAGGGCTTTACGTTCAGTCGGCGTAAAGCTTATTAAGGACCATTTAAAGAAGATTATCCATATTAAAACCGCGAAAGGTGAAAGTTTTTCTTGGCGTAATTTATGTTTTCGCTTTTGTGAGTGCGTTTGTATGTATAGTGTAGTTCTCGTCACATAAAAGGTGCAAGGTGCCGGTTTTCGGCTATGAGGCCACGGAAAACCTCTTACAAACCAAAATGAGGATGGTAAGTACGTCTGGGTCAAGATGTGAACATGGGCTCGTCATACGTCCCGCTGTGCACTAAAATCATGCATTAACTATTGCAGATTAGCTTTGGTTGTTAAAGAATATGTTCAACTTATAATCTTCCTTTTCGGGCGCAACTGATGAATTTCGTATTTATATAAAAATCAGATAATGCACAAAAAAAAAAAAAAAAAATACTTTCAGAAAGGAAATTTGCTGGTGTAATTGAAGGATGGTTGAATGCTTATTACAGAGCATCATGGTATGTAAAGTTTAGGATTTTACGATGAGCAGCGTGAATAACAAGGCATTTGGCTACTGGAAGAGGGTCAAAGCTGCTTACTTCAGCTGAAAGCTCATAGTTAATATTCTTTCTGAGAAAATGTAAAATTATAAAAATAAATTTAAAAAAAACTTTAAAAACTCTACTACCACAGCGGGACAAACAAACACACACTCATTAATTCTGCTTGACAGAGCATTTTCGTCCTTAAACAAGGAAACAGATTTGCATAAAGGAAAAAAGACATTTTCCTATAAGTACAGACAACAGTCTTTTTTATATGTTAGGCTCAGAGACCACAAACTCTCACTGAACGAAAAAAAACCACAACGCGTTCTGGTTTCTTGAAAATAGCCACAACACGTTATTTGCGTTAAGGCACCAAAACAAAACAGAGCACGGTGTGGCTAACCCATAAAGCTCACAATGCGAAATTCGCGTCTGGTCCAGGTAGCATTCCCCACACATGGTGACTCACAATTATTATTATTATTATTATGAGCTTTGTAACGCGGCGGGCAGGAAAAATCATACATATTATATGCAGTCGGGCCGATACGTCGTGAACACAAGCCTTTATCAAGAAATCACAACGTTGTGGTCGTTTTTTTTTTTTTTTCGCTCAATTTACGTTTTCGGTCTTTTAGCCTAACGTATATACAGAAAACATACATACTATGATATTTTTCAAATATTTACATTCTATAACATTGTTGTTTATTTACTTCAATGGCATAATGAATCTTAGCCGAGTCATTGCCTCACCAACTAACCTTCTCCAACAATCTCTGTCTCTTAATCACATCTCTTCTACCAAGCCATCTTATTCTCCCTTTTTTTCCTTTTTTTCCCTTCTAGCATGCCATTGATGAGATCTTCATATCTTCTCATAAGCTTTTTTTTATCTGCTTAACGTCTCTCTAACAGCGAGGTCTTTAGAGACGGGAAAGGATGGGGGGCAAGGAAGGGGAAGGAATTCGGCCATGGCCTTTTGAAGGAAGTATCCCGGCATTTGCCTGGAGTGATTTGGGAAACCATGGAAAACACAAATCTGGATGCCTGGACGGGGATTCGAACCGCCGTCCTCCCGAATGCGAAGCCAGAACGCTAACCGTTACACCACCTCGCTAGGTTTCTCATAAGCTACTGTGGTCGTCATACTTTAATTGTAGGGAGTATAACACGACACGCACCGGTACAACTGTCTTAGCTCTTTTTGCATATTTCTCCTCTAATGATCACCCAGTCTCAATTCATATTTTCATGGAGAATCGCATTCTGGAATATCAGTTATTTACTCCCCACCGTGGTTTCATTTAAAGTTCAATAGAACTGGTTGTATTACCACTCAGTATATTCTAAGTTTAAATGTTTTTGTCAATAAGTGTCTGTTCAATATTATTTACACCACTAATCTGTATTCTGTTACATTGTTCCAATCTTAACCTTCAAGACTGCAAAAGTCCCCGGCCAAGATACCTAAAACATTCTCGTACTTTACCAAGAGATACTTTATTTATTTACCACTGCTAACCTTACTCAGCTGATTTTCCTCACTATGTCTATTGGGACATTCTTTCTTTTGTCTATTAGAACGATATCATCATCATAATGGATGTTTCCTGTCCTGATTATATGTACTCCTTCAGTTTCAGCCACAATCGCTATACAATACAATACAATATATTTATTTTCAATAGATCCAAATATAAGAGACAGGCTCCGTGGAATATGGAAAGTTGTCAAATCATAGATAGACAGTTGCATAACTAAGTAGATGAATACATCAGAAGATGTATTGTCGCAGTGTAATGTGTTCATTAATTACATCAACTACATTTACACAGACTACTGGAAATTATTTTGTATATACTTAAGAAATAAATTCTTCTATGGAGTGGAAGGAGTTGTCAGTTACAAATTCTTTTAATTCTTTCCTGAATTTAATCTTATTACCTGCTAGACATTTAAGATGTGTTGAAGCATAATGAAGATATGTATATCGGACCCCTTTTTGAATAAATGACAACGACTTGTAATCCTTCTGAAAACAATTTTAATTTCTAGTGCCATGATTGTGTATTTTACTACTTGTTTGACAGTTAATAAATTGCGGAAACAAACGGTCTCCCCTAATTGATTCTTGGCTGTCCGGGTGGTGCCGCGTCATATTTCTTGTAGTCGACGTTTCGACCCTAATTATGAGGTCTACACAGTTCTGCCCTGGAAGAAGACCACAGAATGAGGGTCGAAACGTCGACTTAAGAAATATGACGCCGCGCCACCCGGACAGCCAAGAATCAAGTGACTCTGGCCGCGAAAGCCTACAGTCTCCTTCATTGTTGTCATCAACTTTTAATGACCGTGCGAAACTAATTATTAAATCCCTTTAATTAAATTTCACCCAGGAAGGTATAATACCGTAATGGCGAGCTCTTAACTTGAAAACATGTTACCAAATTATTAGAATTTAAGTGTTTCCGTTAATACTCGGGTTACGAGTAACGAGGAGAGAGCGAAATGCTGATTGGAAATCGATTTGAGGTCTGGACCCTGGGCCAGAATAGTGGAGGATACACGGCTTAAATAATGAAACAAGGACCTGGGTAAGGACATTGTGTGGAGGAGTGGAGGCTTGTTGAGAAGCCTATTGTTGAGGAAGGAAGGGTGGCACACACAATGGGGAGGCAAACGATGACGTGACGGTTGTTTTTCGGTTGCTATGACATAATGTCTGAACTGTGGCGCTATACAAGAACTGGCATATCACAGAATGATTACGTTCTGGTAACTCTGGGTGAACGAATGATGGTGTATGAATATTATTACTGTTAACTATCGATTGAGATGGAATTTATGTCCCGTTGGCAATTTCCCTATACACTTACTTTTAAATTAAGCGAAATGTTTACTGTAAATTCTTTCATTGTTCAGAATCTCACTTAATATCTCTATCTATCCAAATTCGTAAATCGAAAAAAATATATTGGGGAGAAATTTAACACTCAAATTATATAAGATAATTAAGAAATAAAATAATGAAGGTGTAATTGGATGTCATTGAATTGCCGCCAGAGCGTGTGCACCATCTCGATTAAATTAATAATAATTACTTCTCACATACGCCCAACACCCTCTTCATGCGCCTCCTGTTTTCCAGTGACTCTCTTATCGTATCAGCTACTGAATGTGTTCTACAGTAAATTCCGTAATCATGTCTGACCATCCTCCTTTGCACTCCTTCCAACTGCTGTATTATTGATATTCACAATGTAGAAACCATACTACCTGCCATACTGAAATAACGGTATGACCAAGGCTTAATTCCCAGTTAGCTCACTTCCATAGTATTTAAACGTTTAGGTGAGGCAGCCCGAGGCTCCCGGTATCCCATCCTAGGCGGGGCCCCCTATAGGAGGCGCGGGCCCCCCAGAGGTGCGAGGCCCCCCAGTAGGCGCGGGGCCCGTAGCATTTGTTAACTTCTGCTACGAGGCTAATCCGGTACTGAGGTTAGATACGCCCACGACATAGTAAAATCCGTGGTTAGCTTGTACAAGAAGTATTTTATATTTATTTGTAGATTTTAACGGTATCTGTTTCAATTATAGTCCCTGCATTCAGTTCCATGAATTTAGGTGGATTAATATTCTTCAAGAAGTAGAATCGGCAAAATGTTTGGCGTGTATTCAGAAACCAATATATCTGACTGGCTGAAGCAAGATTGTACAAAATTCACTAGCCACAAATCGATAGCTTCAATACTCATCGAGTTTTCTCTTAAAAACAAAACTTGAGTGATAGGTAGCTTACATCATGACAGAGGTATCAATTTACCTATAAAATATCAGAAAGAATATATTGTCAAGAATTGTTTAGATGACACAAAGAATAACGCGTAAGAAAAGGAGAAGTGATTACTTAATTGCGATGAAGCGGACACTCCGGTGGCAATTTCCTAGACGCCCATTTTTCCTCTGTCCTTTTCCAACCTACTTGTCCCCTCTACTAATTTCACCTTTGAAATCTTTTAGCGTTTTTGGTACATTATGCTTCATTTCTCTTGGTAAATTATTCCAGTTCCTGACCCCCTTACCTCCGAAAGAGAATCTTCCCACACCCTTGTGCCTGAAATCGAGTGCCAGCTTGTGGTCATGGTCATCTTTTCCCTTCCATGCATTACTTTTAATTCTTACACCAAAATCTTTCCATGCCTCATCACCAATATACGCCTTCTACATTCCCATGACCCTTGTCACCCACCTCCTGTTTTCCAGTGAATCCCAGTCCAGCTCTTTTATCATATCTGTTGCTGGTTGCATTCTGCTGTAATTGCCAGAGACAAATCTAGCAGCCGCACACCCCCTCCAACTCCTGTATTTGATACGCAAGATGTGGGTCCCATACTCAAGCAATGGTCTCACCAAAATTCTGTAACCTTGTTCCTTTACTTTTCTCGTACTCTCTCCAGCAAGTGAATGATTTTGAAACCTTTTCCTACTACCCGTCCGATGTGTCCTGCCCAGCTGAGCTTGTTATCAAATGTTATGCAGAGATAATTACATTTCAAGTCTTCAGTGAGCAATTCTTTTCGCACTTTATAAACATATTCAACCTTTAGGTTTTTATCTGAAAGCTGACTCTTCTTTGCATTTATCTTCATCCAATATTTACCAACCCAACTTGATATCCTGTCCACCCTGCAACCGTTCACAGTCCTCTACTGTTTTGACCCTTTTTTTATAGCATTATGATATCTGCAAAAAAACTTACTTCTAACAGTAAGCCATAAAAACCATCATTAGTTAGAATAATGAATAGCATTGGTCCCAATACGCTACCCTGTGGCACTCCCATTGTTACGTCCACTTCTTTTGATACTGCATTTCCTACCCCAAATTTCTGTTTTCTACCTTTTAAAAATTCTTCTATCAAATCACTTTCTCATCACTCCAATAGTTTTTTCCCCTTATTTACCATCACTTTCGCGTCGTAGTAGTCGTAGAGATATCGATTCTAGCTGAGAAGACTTATAAATGGAGTCTTAATGAATAATGGATTTCATAGTTGCAGAAGTAACAGTAAACATATTAACCACTAACTAACATGAAATCGCGTATTAAGTTGGAGTGGCGAAGTAACGATTCGGAAATACATTTCTGTTACAAAAAATAGGCTGTGACCATGTGGGCTATAAATATGGAGAACACAAATTAATATAAACAAAGGCTTACAATATTGTTGGATCGCTGTAAATTGAATGTTTGCGCCAACAAACCATTTCATATGATTCTCATAAAGAGGTACGGTGGATTGATTATCACTTGCAAGAACTTTGCAATCCAAGGAAAAGATGCCAATACAACAATAGCAAAGTGTAGCAGGTGATGTGGCCACGATTACGTGCAATAGAAACAATTGAAGTCTGTGTTTATTAGTAAATTGTACCTGATAAATTATTTCAGTAACCTATATTGACTTCAGGAATTAAATGTAGACTAAATCTTCACTGGCGAATCTATGCAACAAACATAGATCGAATGGTAATAGTTAAAATATTTGTTTAGGCACCATCTAGTGACCACTAAAAGCAAGGTGCTGACATAGAACCTTCGTCACCGTAACCAAAAAATAATAATTTAGAAACGTATTGTGTTTTGCCTAGCTGTATTTATTATCAAGCCAAATTGTGTTGTTCCCTTTTCCCTTAGGACGAAGGAGCACCTCTACAGTTTACTGTCAGATGCGACTAAGTTAACACCAAAGGAAAGTAACATAAAAGATGGGTCCTAGACACATGCTAGACGCGAGTAGGCTAACTTTTTTAATTATTATTTTTTTATTTATTGTTTTGCGCCTCGTCGACAGCTAAGGTCATTAGAGGAAGGATGGAACTGGGGACAAGGAATTCGGCCATGGCCTTTTTGATGGTAGCATCCCGGCATTAGCCTGGAGTGATTTTGGGAAACCATGGAAAACCCAAATCTGGATGCCCGGACGGGGATTCGAATCAGCGTCCTCCAGAATGCGAGGCCAGAACATTAACCGTTCACCCACCACTCTCGGTGAGTAGGCTAACGTCCAGGGGGCAGTATGCTAGTACCAAAGTATATACCCATCATCCCACGAGCGGTAGTTCACTTGGGACGGTCATGTTGGATTCGAAAGCTGGGTATCTTTCCTACTCGATGGGAGCAAACACCTAAACACCTCGTTATGAAGCGTCCATTAAATACGTGACTCAGATGGGGGGAGAGGGAGGGAGTTAACGGAAATCTCACGCCATCTTTTACTTTTATTTCAGATTGCCGCCCTTCAAACAACATTAGAGCTAAAAAAAAATAGATTTGGCATTAGTCCTGTATTTACATGTTTTATCGCGTTATTAAAAACGAAATTATGAGATTCTTCTCGCAGTTCCTTACTATAACAAGTCATTTATTGTAGTTTAGTAGTTTCTGGTTTCCCATGTCTCCGCGACACGGTAGCTCGTTATTGGGAGTGGAATGCGCGGCATAGCCAGTTCGACTGGATTACTCTGAGGGAGTTACGACGGGCAGAGGAGTGCAGCGAAATGTTTACGCCGCTGTCGGTCCATCCGAGCAGATTGTGTGTGGGGTGGCTGCCACGTGTTGAGTGTGCAGCAGGGACAGACGCAATCGATAGGGCTTGGCGGGTGGCTGCACGTGACGGCACGAGGACGATACGACTCCACTGGCTCGGTAAAATTGGCCGTAATCAAAAGCGGCTCGCATACCTGTACGACATCCCACACAGCCACAAGTGGGCATTCAAATTTCTGTGTAATTTTTGTTTCTTGTTCTTTTGATTACTGTCCGAACCAGACAAAAATCTTCATTTTCTTCTTCTAATCAATCAAGCACTTACTATTCCTTTTCGTATCGGCCCAGGTGGACCGCAAGACACCAGCAACTGCTCACAGGCGTCCGGTGAATAATAGGGAATATGCATACAATTCAAATATACGTCTAGCATTTTTATTCGGAAGCTTTATTACAGTAGAATTATCGCTACACAGCTTTTTCATATTTATTCGCTATTTTTTTATTGATTTTAATTAATCAAAACTGTTAAGGGAAAGGCAAACGCAACGCTATTAGTCGAATCGAATTGTGACGTGATAGTACATGTTCGTATTGTAAACGAAGGCGTGGTTACTAGAAATTTTTATAATTTTGTGATTGTGTTTAAGTTTTATCGTAATTTAGCAGCATTGCCGGCCTCGGTAGCGTAGGGGCTAGCTCCACGTGCCGAAGGTCGCCGGTTCGAATCCGGCCGCGGGCATGGATGTTAAGTGTTGTGTGTCTGTGTCTGTGTGTGTGTCCTGTCCGTCCTGTGGCGTCCGCACTTTGAAGACTATATAAACACTGGCTTTAACTGATTCACTGGAAGCTTTAATATAACACATTGAGCTGGCTGTATGGCCTCAGCTGCCAAAAGCAATAAAAAATAATAAAAAAATTTAGCAGCATAATTGGTGAAAATTTCATTCTTGCGAGAATACTCATACAATAAATAGTGAATAGAAGCGGGTTTTTAAAATATTCTTCCAAAAATCGATGTTTACATATGATAACGTATTTGCAGCAAATCCAGATTCTACAGTCGCTGGCGTCGAAGGAGTGAAACTTGCAAGGTAATTGTTATATATTTGAATTATTAAGTTTTTTTAACATTTTTATTGCATTAGTTACGTGTTAGATTCACCTAATGTGAATCAAGGGATACGCCGGAGTAACCGACAATGAAATTGCTGACAATGGGAAAAATAGATGTAATTCAAAAATAGGTCTAGTATATTAGCGGAATTTGTGATAAAGTTTAAATGCACACCAGACAAGGCGAGAAGGTCGATTATTTTTCTTTTTTCGACGATCGACATGTTTAATTCCGTGAAGTGGTGCGGTGTAAATAAAATAATGTTCGTAAGGAAAACAGACTCGCCTGCTAACCAAATTTCAATCGCTATTGGTAAAGTATATTAGGAAATCATTGTTAATATATTGGCCGAAAGTGCATTTGTTGTATCTCTTAGAAATAACAAGTTGAAATAAAATTTTAAAAAATCATGCTCAACAATTTCTGCAAATAAAAATATCTGATATTGCGGGGATTTAAACCCGGATCGGAAAATTAGGAAGCGTACATCTTACCGCCTACACCACGCTGACTCTAAGTAATATATACCAAATTTTGTAACTGAAAGACATTTTGACCTTTTTTTTTTTGGTAGGCTCATTTGAAGAAACGACGGTACCACAAACATATCATCAGCCACTTCAATCATTAAATAATATGACTTCTAAAAGTCATGAATTCAGGTAGACATATACCCTTCAACAAATATTCAGCAGATTGAAATCCGCTTTTAAATTGTCTGAAAGTCTCCTTTGTGTACTTCAAAACGTTCGTAGTTGCTTTGGATTAAGCTTGAACAAGAAATGATTTGAATAATATATCTGTCAGACTTTTTTAAACTAAGTTTTGATTAGAGTTTGTTAACATAAGAACATTAAACATTATGTGCTTTGATTAAAATTATCTTCACGAATTTTGCACATAGGTAGAATAGAGAATTTATAAAATGGCTTTAGACCTCCTTCCATATCGAAATTAGTTATAAAACTTTTGAGATATTACGCTCCACAATATACAATACGTCAATAGAGTCATGTACAATGACGTAATAGCAGCGTTTAAATTGTCGGAACTGGATTGCAGTTATAAAATATATTTTTTAATTTTAAATTTTAATATTTTCATCTATATTATATTTCATATAACATTGTAAATAATTGATTTAAAATATAAAAATAATACATGCATATACCTGTTGTGAAGGTGGGAGGAGATAGAAACAGATTTGTCAGAACCTTAGCGTTTACCCCATTGGAAGAATGTTGTGTTGCCATTAGACTTGCGCATAATAGTTCGCGAAGGGGAGCGCTCAGTTTAGTTCGCAGCTACCTCGCGAACTAGTTCGCTCTTTTAGTTCGTTTAGTTCGCGTCTCGAATTCAGAGAAACAGAATCGTTCGCTCGCCTTGCTACCGCTACTGCACGCGCTATTTTGTTTGTTATGTCAGTTTTATTTGGACATAATCATTTTTTTTGTCGTTTCTAAATGGAATTTAATATGACCTTCTTAACAAAAGTTATTGCTAATAATAGCCCTTTCAAATTACATTAGCATGAACAGTTGCCGCGATAAACCAAAGTGCTCATTGTCCTTTACACAAATTGGTAAATTGAATAACTGTGCTTGTTTTTACTATTTACTTTACATGAATTCGTAGGATATTAATTTTTTAAATGGATTTATTTATTAGTTCATGGAAGAAACGTTACTTATAAAAGGCGCTAATGACCCTGCCGTCGACGCGCCCTAAACCCCAACAACACAACATTACTTATAAAATATTATAAATGCGTTTATTTTGATGAATTAAAATACCCGTTTATAAGTAATCGGCTTTTTTATTTAAATAAAGTTTTGGCAATCATGAACAATATATAATTCTACTATTGGCTACAAGTTAAGTACTATATGACAGAAACAATATTACCTATATTATTAAGAAAAGTAACAGTAATACTTCTAATGTGATACCTAACAATTAGACATATAAAAATGACAGTGCCCATTGAATGAGAAAGTGGTAACAATAACGAAAGTGCGTAAATTTCCAGTAAATTGGAAGTCATGAGCTATTTTTTTTATTAGTGTAGGGGAGGAAAATCCAACACACATTCACAATATTTTGGCGACGAATTAAACTGATGAAGACACAAAAGTTAAAATCTTTTTGGAATTTCGCAAGTCATTTCTTTAAATAACTTTCACAAATCTGTTAACCAACAGACTGAGATAAGTATATTATTTCAGTATTAAAATCAGCGCTAGAAAAATGTAAAAGATACTGTTTCTTTGGTTAAGAAAACAAGAAAAAGCCTTTAGAAGCCATATTCTCCACAGAAATTGATAATGTAAAAATAATGCTCTAGTATTCGTTGATAAATGTCTGGTGTATCTTAGTAAATAATTAGATATTTAATGAAAGCAATTGGTTATACAGAATCCAAAAATTAAATTCAAAACACAGGGTTTCATTTGATGACTATATTAGAGGTTATAAATTTACGAGAAAAAATTGAGTATCGAAGTGAACAAACTTTACTGTGAAATAACAATATTATACGAAATCCAGGTAAAAGTAGCAGAAGTATTTCATGAATAAAAATGAGCTTTTTCTCGAAATTAATTTGACAACTGAAAGCGATAAAGCATATGACAATTTTACTATAGACAAAAAAAAAAAAAATTAAAGATGCAAGAAGTGCAAAAAATATAGCTTAAAAATGAAATAGTAAAAACATACCTTTTATCCTTTTCTATTCTTTCGTAAAATATTATATTTTTGAAGTATACTATATTTTTATAGGTTATTCTTGTTAAAAAAATACTACCATCAACCGAAAAGATATTGGAAACCCTAGCGGCGAATGGTGCTAGTTCACTGCCGGAAGCACTCAATTTAGTTCACGAACGGTACCGCTCAGTTTAGTTCGCGACCGACAGCGCTCAGTTTAGTTCGCGAACTGTACCGCTCAGTTTAGTTCGCGAACTGTACCGCTCTGTTTAGTTCGTGACCGACAGCGCTCAGTTTAGTTCGCGACCTAGGTCGCTCCCCTCGCTCGCTCGCTTTGCTAGCGCTACTACACGCGCTCTCTTGATTGTTATGGTAGTTGAGGTTATCGATGGTTGTCTTTTAATTGTTAATGGGATCAAAGTGTATTTAATTTTCACATTCCATGTTAAATTTGCATTTGTGACTTCTGCAATAATTATTAATGTTGAACAGTTTATTTTTATTTCAATGTTATCTGCAAAACCCAACTGCTTTAAGTCCAAACTGAAAGAGTTTCTGCTTCAGAACCCATTTTACTCTGTGAAAGAATTTCTTCTTGGAATCTGGTAACTAAGAATGACTGATAAAATAGTATATATGGTGTATGGATGGGGAAGGGGACAAAGTTGTCCACAATTACTAAAATGATACATGGTTTTTTTCTTTCTGTTGAACTTTTGACAAATGAAGTAATTACACTGTTTACAAAATTTCACTCATATATAGTAACTAACATGGGATAGCATGCACTCAAAAAGTGCAGTGAAAAATTATCATACTAACAGGTTTGACAGCCTATGAGTTGTAGGAAATATAATTGATATTGTTAATAGGCGTGTGTACTGTTTCACATAAATAGAAACTAACATGATATAATTTGTAGTCGCAAATTACAGTGAAACTTATCATGGTAACTGGTTGGTAAGAAAAATAACTGGTTATTAGATGCTGGTAACAAGTGTATACACTGTTCCACAATTAACTCGGGATTGTATTTGTAGATTACAGGAGAAATTGGTTATACTAATGGGTTGTAACTAACTTCTCAATATATAATATTATCAATTATATAGTAATATTGATATTACAAATAAATGTATGTACTGTTCCACATCCCCGAGATTATTCTCACACGGGATAAAAGTGAACATGTCTATCTATCTATCTTTTTATATCTGTGTCTTCAGTGAAATGTGTCCACAGGGAACTGTGTTTCCTTTTAGATAATAAACTAAAACAAAAGTTGGTCTTCGGGAAAGGATCGAACGAACTAACGAACTAAGGAGCGAGAGATCTGGGAACTAGTTCGCGTATTTCGCCTGTGGGAGCGCTCTTCCGAACTAGTTCATTCGCGAACAACACAAGACTAGTTGCCATCTGTTTGTGAAACATGTTGCTACGTTCTCTGTGATAAGTGTATACTAGATCACCGGTGCGATACTTTCGCGAATAAAATGTTTCTATAGCAATCGTATAGCTAAACACTGACTCGTGCGAAAATTTTATGAATAAAATATGCTGCATAGTGAGGTTTGTGGTTTGTAGTAGGTTTAAAGAAGGACTGGCTCATTTGTAACAATATATTTCTAATTCCACCTGACGGACGATAATATCCTGCAGCTTATTTTGATATTAACATCTGAAGCTAACCCTAACCGAAACATCACAGACCTCACCAAAATACTACTAAGCTGAACAGAACACGCACTGTATATCCATATCTCTGGGATTTGTGGTGCCAGTATCCAGTGGTAACGTGATCAATCGTTATCTACGACAGAGAACCCTAGCGGCTTGGCTCTGAACTTTCTCATACGCGTGACCTTGATAGTTAACATTTTTGCCCTTTACGGGTGGAATTCAGAAAAAAACCTTTCTTAAAATATCATGTAATCAAAGCGGAGACCTTAATCTTTAAAATGATACATCCTTTATTGATTTCGGTTAGGTATCAAATAATATAAATAGTATCTGACAAAAAAAAAAAACACTTTTGGGAAATAATTGTACTTCTCCCGTTTACGGGTCAATTTCCGAAAATTAAAATAAAGTCTTACCTAACCGCAGGCCTTAATCTTTAAAATGATACCTCTTTTATCGATTTCAGTTAGGCATCAAGGAAAATAAATCACTCGTGACAAAACAAAGACACCTTATAGAAATAATATATATGATTTTTCTTTGTGAAATGTGTAGAGTATGTGCGGAAATTGGGGACTGTCCCAGCATTCGTTTTGATGATTGTGGAAAATCGCCTGAAAACAGCAATTAGGACGGCCGGAACTCGATCCTGGTTCGATTATACCTCCCCCATCCAGGGTGATGCCGCCTTAATGCGCGCGACTAAACTGGTAAGTTCATACAATATTATTAAATTCAAATTGATTCAAAAGATTTGATCGCCAGGTAAAAATGTTTCCTACAAAAATGGATTTCTGTCTTTGTAGCTATTCATCCATGCTACCAACGTTTTCATTGCATCAACGAAGATATTAGGTATTTTTACAAATAGTTGTTTCATACAATTGTTACGTCAACAGGCAACGAATGCAGCCCTTAATTAGAACGACCCCATGCCCTAAGCAAGACTAGAAGCAGTAACCCTAGGAACCCAGTGCCGGCGCTTACCCCTAAGCTGGTAGGCTAGGGAGACTTTAATTCACAAAATGGATGACAGATCTAAGTAAAGTGTTCGAAAAGAGTCTTGATTTGCACTCAAGTAAACGGCAACAACAAAGTCCACATACATGCTACGTATGTTGAGGTACTTGGTTCGAATAACATTGATAATACTTTTTTTCGGGGATTCTACATTCGGTCGACGTCGAGGTCATTAAGGACGATCGAAGCTAATGTAGCGTCCGTAAACCACGTGGCACGGTAAAAAAAGGAGAGGGGAAGGGGTTGGCTGGAAAGCTACGCTGGGCTACGTGGGGTGGGGGATGAGGGGGGGGGGGGTTCCACCAAGCCACGTAGCTTTTAATTCATATTGTTTGTAACAGTTAAAATGAGGTACAGAACACACAACAGCATCTGAATATTTATTTCAGGCATTTAATTATCTCCGTAAGTAATTTACGATAGTCTGACAAGAGAGAACAGTACAAGATGCCTTATGGAATCAATAGGGAAAGATAATTGAGGATGTGGGTTGTAGGGGGTATGTGGAAATGAAGAGGTTAGCACAGGATAGGAAGGGATGGAGGATTGCATCAAACCAGACTAAAGACTGACGACAGCAAAAAAAAAAAGGGAAAGAAGCTACGTGCTACACAGGGAAGGTAAGGTGTTAAAGGCAAAAGCCACGTCGGGCTACGTGAGGGGGGGGGGGGGGGGGGAGAGACGGGTTCACAGGAGACCAAAATGGAGCTACGTAGTTTATGGACTCTTTCTAAGTGAGGGTGGTTAGTGTAGCTGTCTATTTGCGCACGGTGTAAGTTTCGTAACTATTTTTATAATTTCCTCTGTGTTACATAGAGTTTTTGAGGTTCAACACTCATAAATGTGTCCTGTAGCTTTAGAATCCCTGCTCGGCAAAGAGATTATGTCAAAAGTAAAGGCATTAAGTCACTTACACCTGAATGGATATATAATACATTTTTTTTTTTATTTAAACCTTAATGGTTCAACTGGACTCTGGACTGCTTTATTGATAAATATTTGATTTTTTGTTATGATTTTACGCCTTGTCGACGTCGAGGTCATTAGAGTAATGGGGACAGGGGAAAAGGAATGGGAAGGAGTTCGGGCATGGCCTTTTGAAGGAACTACTCCGGCATTAGCCTGGAGTTACCTGGGGAAACCGTGGAAAACTCAAATCTGGATGGCCGGATGGGGATTCGAACCGACGTCTTCCCGAACGTGAGGCCAGAGCGTTAACGATTACCCACCACGGTCGGTAAGTTACAGGTACTTATTATGCACTGCTTTTATCAAAGAAACATTCCAACACTCGCCTGGAGTGACTCTGGGAAACCCCGGAAAAAACCCAAATCTGTCTGAACCAGGAATCGTTACCTTGTCCTTCCGAGTACCCTCCAGTGATCTACTTCACGAGTCAAGGAGAAACATGCTCTGATACCAGAAGGTAACTCCTGATGTGGGACTGTGAAGCTCCTAGGACAATACCGCACAAGGACGAGAATTAATAAGTGCAACGGGAAGCTATCTGGCATACGGAGCTTGGTGATAGCAATATCAGCGGTTTCCCTGCAGCATCAGCAGAGATAGCAGGCCGCCTAGGTGTCAGCAAAACGTTGTTGACTTCAGTAGCATACCTATTTCAGACAACTTGCTTATATCGTGATGAGAATTGAGAGTAAAAAATTCTTATATAGACCTTTCCACTTTTGGTGAAGGTAAGATACATGTATAGGCATTTCACTATTTTGTTAGTAGTGAAATAACAAAAAACAAAACAAACAGAAAAACTACTTTGTTGATGGGTTGTTAGTTTTACATGACAAATTTTTTGGTTAAAAAAGAAATACACAGAAATATACTTTCGGATTGTAAAATCATATCCAAAATAACAGATCTCGGCTATAAAATATTTAAATATACGAAAATATGTCTAAATACTTTTTAAAAAATGTAGAAACTAAGTGCCTACGTAAAGTAATAAAATAAAATATCAATTATGCTTGATTTCTAATCAAGCTTTGGCGTGGTTTGTGATGGGAAGTTCAATATTTCATAAACGATAGTTGTGTTACAAGCATTCGAGTCCATCAGGTAAGCTTCGATCTCTGTTCTAAGTCAATCGGCTCCCAGCCCAGCTCGTAGTAGACTGAGTTATGAAAGAGACGGACGGGTGAGCCCGTTTGACCTTCTGGTCTGATACATTATTTATGCTGGGATGGCGTCACGATTTTATCAATGAAGCGAGCAGGAAAACCCGCACGACCCCGACTGTAGCTCACGGCTCCAGACCTCAATGAGCGATTCGTCTCAAAGCCCAAGCTGAACACGTCGAACTTAACTTAACTTTCATTTACATCATCAGGAATACGATGTCCAGTGTACCTTTTTTTCCCTGTCATCTGTCTCTCGATTTTTATTTATTTATTTTTTGATGCAATCCTCCATCATTTCCCATCATGAACTTACCTGTTCATCACTAAAGCATAATTAGTCAATAATCAGCTTCACATACTTAAATATTTATCTTCCTCTATAGAGATTCCCTTCAAATATTTCCTCCACTAACAACAAATCCTGACTAGATGGCCCGTGCTATAATTTCTTACGATGCATAGCGAGGCTGGTGTTTTCCGGCTCATTTGTACCAATTATTTATTTACCAACTGCAATTGGTACGAAGCAAAACACTTACGACTTACTAAACGGCCGGCCTCGGTAGCGTGGGGCTAGAGTGCTAGCTCCGCGTGCCGCGGGCATGGGTGTTTAAGTGTTGTGTCTGTGAATGTCATGTCCGTCCTGTGGTGTGTCTAATTATCTGGAAAAGCTCATCAGGCTGGCTGTATGGCCTAAGATGCCAAAAGCCATAAAAAAAAACTTACTAAACAATTAGGAAACACTTCTGGACACGTTAAACATACGTTTCACACAAACGCGGGGTAATTTACAGCACAAAACAAATTTCAGTTAATATTAATCTGGTGGTAGACCATATTTCCACAGTTGTTGAACAATAATTTTAAAAAAGATTTAGTCAAAACAACTGTTTTGGTGAATTTTGTTTTTATTTGGTTCCCCAGACGCGTTTCGCCCTTGTGGTGTAAGGCATCTTCAGTGGAGATATATTGGTATTCCTCACATGTCGGTCTGGAACAGCACTTAACACACTTTCACATCACTATTCATTGCAGTTTCATTGGAACATCATATCACTGGTTGCTTTGTTTACAGAACCTTGACAGGATCTGTAAACAAAAGAAACCGTATGTAACACATATGTGCAAATCAATAGCAAATATTCACTACAACAACAAGTACAAAATAAAAACAATTAGCGATATAATGCTAAAATGAAACTGCAATGAATAGTGATGCGAAAGTGTGTAAAGTGCTGTTCCAGACCGGCATGTGAGGAATATCAATATATCTCCACTGAAGATGCCCTACACCACAAGGGCGAAACGCGTTTGGGGAATCAAATAAAAACAAAATTCACCAGAACAGTTGTTTTGACGGAATTATTTATAAAATTAAATTTCAATTAACATTAAATGTAACATGTCAGTGGCATTCCAAAATATTTACAATAAAAATTTAAATTACAAAATATTTAAATTCCACAACCTCTTTGTATGCAATATTTGAAGCGAAAAAAAAAATCCTAAAAGCTCCTTACTCTATAAGACACACATACTTAATCTCTGTGATATGTGGAGTTGCTATCTAGCGGTAATGCGATCACTCCTTATCCACGCCAGCGAAGTCAAGCAGCTTGTCTACCCAATACCGTGATTGTTCATAATGGTGCCATTTATGGGTTGAATTTCGGAAAATTCCTTTCTTAATTAATGATGCCACCAAAGCGGAGAATTTAATCTTTAAAATGATACTTCCTTTATCTATTTTGGTTAAGTATGAAGGGAAAGAGATGACTCGTAACAAAAAAAACACCTTTTAGGAATAATATAAATCATATGTCCCATCAAAAAGTATATATTTTTCTGTGATAATCTTACGGTAAGTCCTTCCTACATTCATCATTTCGAGGATAAATTCATTTACTCGTTTATGTGTACACTGAAGAGGTAAAAAAGAATAGGGATTCCTATTGTTTGGGCCTGAATTCTGGAAATCCTCCCAAATAAGTCAGGATCAGATAGGTATTCGTGTTGTACTGTTCGCTCGAGAACTGAGTTAACTTAGCACTTGGTACATCTTGTTTTGATCTTTAAATACTTTGCTTACTATGAAATACCAGTTCTATTTGATAGCTACTAAACGAGCGGTAACGCTCAGGCCTCGCACTCGAGAGGAAGCCGGTTCGAGTCCCCGTTCTACCATCCAGATTTGGGTTTACTCCAGACGAATGCTGAGACCTACCTTTAAAGGTCATGATCGAATTCCTTCCCGCTCCTTGCCCCCAGTCTTTTTCCCGCCTGTAATGACCACTACGTCAACGAGACGAAAAGCCGTAACCAAAAAAAGTTAATTACTTTTGCGAGTGACCAGCTCATTCGTAAACAGCCGCACAAAAGATTCTTTGATATTTCTTAGAATCACCAAATCACCGACGGACGATTAGGTCTAAAGGTTGACAGCTCGGTGAGAGCATAAAATAAGTAACACCGTTAACTGTTTATGTACTGGGTGGTTATAATTAAACTTTCCCTATTTAACATGTTATAACACGGAAACTAATTACCATATGAGTTCCAAACTTAGTAGCATTAATCTCAAGGACATGGGGAAGAGAAATAATGCATAATCAATTCAATTGAAACAATTTTAATGTGCTGCTACGGTACATCATACCATTACATTCCGATAACAATACTGCTACAAAAGGGACTCAATGTGGTGCCCATCAGTGTCCAGGAGAGTCTGAAAGCGCAGGATTGTATTCTGCACAGCAGAACGAAGCATGTCCGTAGGTATGCTGGCTACCTCTCTTCATATGCTGCGCTTCAGATCAGCACATGTGTGAATGTTCCCCTGGTACACCCTGCCCCACAACCAGAAATCACAGGCACCTGGTGGCCATAGTTGGAACTCGACGATGGCGTAGTGACGCATAGAAATCATGCACCCCATACTCTGGACATTAATGCTACCAAGTTTGGTAATTTGTTTCCGTGTTATAACGTGTTAAATAGGTAAAGTTTATTTTTAACAACCCGGTATATTAAACCGCGCCTGTATGAAAACCGAATATAAAATTGTGAGGTCCTTCTAGTTGTTTCGAGTTGCTCAATATTCAGGAATCTGGAAGCACGCGGTCAATCAGAATGCTAGGCTGGACGATTGATTTACTTCTAAGACAGAATAATCTAGAAATTAGCAGATTCCTTACAAAACTCTAGTTTTGCGCAAATAACAATAGCTTTTGGCATATTAGCAAAATAAATTGATTGGTAAAAATGCTTAAAATTAATCAGATAGTACGTACATTAATAAAACGGGGTACTTATGCTTCACAGTATTACTATGGTCACCACTCAATAGCTGTAATACCTATAAAATGATACAAAACCATCCAAAATAATCCCGAATTAACAGAAGTAATTTTTAAATGTAGGAAATAGACCTGCCATGCTGTATTACTTCTTGTTGGGCCCACGAATTTCTGTTTGTTTCACGAGGTCCAAAACTTGTAAAAATCTCCCAGCAAGACAGTATGCAGAGAGCTACAACAAAGCTGATATTTAGTGTGTTAAAAGACAGCATTTATGACATACCATGAGGCCTCATTTTAGAAGTAAAATATTAGACGTGAGTCGCACTTCACTGACAGGGTAGATAGGAGTGGTAGCAGATTGAGACCACAAAGTAGATTATCAAAGTCCCAGAAAATTCTGAAAAAGCAATGACCACCTCCATCTCCACATGCAAGGTGTCTAGACTTGGCTCAGTACTTACTATTCCCTGTTCACTTCAACTGCGGCTCAAGGTCATGTTCCTAGGTCCCCCTCCTCACCCCACAACCCCCTCTTTTCTAATCTATTACGACTGACCGCTGTGTCCATGCAAGCCTATGACAAATTTCTCCTCCGCATGTAGGGGTAAGAGCGGCGAAGTGGAGATAGAACAGGCTGGCCTTGAGTTCCTCTTGTGAGAGGAAACTTCTTTAATTAGACTCGATCTTGATATGCCAAGCCTATGATGTAATAGGAGTGTATATTATGGCCAGTTTTGCATCTTGGATCGCACCAAAACTGGCGAATGATAGCTTCCTCTATGCTGGTTAAAATAGATTGTTGACTCTCAATCATACTTCACGTTAAATAACCCGTCTCACATTTTCCATTTTTTAACATTTATTTCAAATTCTGAATAAATCAGTTACAGATACTTTTCCTTTTGAATACAGAGTAAATTAAAACGTTCTTCCCTTCTCAGACTCCAATCACTGTTGCTTTTCGCTATAACCTCGTTACAATGCTCCTTTTTTAATATCAAAAATATTCAACAAATTTCAATCTAGATTACAGGCTAGCCAACTTAATTGTTGATAATTTTATGCTGAAGCGCTTCGCATTGCATGTTAACACATCATCTAATATAAATTATTTGTCAGTTCTCTAATAGTTACCCTACACACTTTGTAGCAGTGCTGATCAAGTCGCGCAAAGCACGCAAATTTTCTATATTATACATAACCGCAAAGTTACGGAACTTTATGATCAGAAACTTTTCACTTTTAGCTATAAACTACTAATCCTGCCACCTTCCAAACAGATACCAGAGTCCACACATGGAATACAACACCTCTGCTGTCAAACGTAATGTTCCTGCAACTTTTCTGAATACTGCCGACTTCTGGTTCAATGATAAAGTGTCTGATTGAGAAGCCTTGGTTCGATTTCCGATCTCGGGTACCGAACCCTATCGACAGTGCAGCACCTTTCAATGCGATTTCCATTTGGTATATTCAGGAAATTCTGTTACTGGGATACGCATTTAGATATTGACGGAAACGATCAACAGAACTTCCCAATAATCTAAAATGTGAAAGACAAGTAATTTCTTAGAATCCAGAACTTTCACTTTGCTATGCTTTACGAGTTAAAAGATACACAAACGAGATACAAGACACAGGTATCCGATCAATTGCAAGGAAAAACTGGTGACTTTATCGTGTGCCGAAAGGTCAGGGGTTCGAACTTTCCGCCTCCGTTCCATATTAGTCTACTTAATATCGAGAAAATGTACTGTTATTATGAATAATTTTAGTACTTAATCGCTTAGCGGAGTGGAGCATGAAATAAATTGTAAATAACACGGTATTTTGAACAGAAATCTTTTATTAAACTTCGTACGACATGCGCAATACAACAAACACCAGAGAGATTACATGGTATGCAAAAATACTCTGCAGCTTAGACTACTGCCAGCCTCTATGCACTGTGCTAATAATCTCTACAAGCACCAATAAAATTGCTCTTTTTACCTGTTTAAGACTTTATTTAATATTACACTGAACCCAGAAATTAGCAGTCAAACTTTTAATTTGCTGCTGCTTAGCATAATTTTTGTTCTATGCAAGAAGGGCATATATTAGCAGTAGCTTGTGGGCTAAACTGCTTCATTATGATCCTAAAAGAGAAAGTACACTCACTCCCATACGTTTCCTTCCATTTTTTGGAATGTTCTCGTTTATTAATATTGTGTAAACTTTTCCACATTTTAGGAGCAAATTATCAATATTTTTCTCCCACAGCGTCCCTTACCTGAAAAAAAAAAATGAGTCATTGTTACAAATATTTATAGAATTAGCGGTTCTGTTTGCATATCAGTAAACTGAATGACGAATATTTAGATAACTATTTACTGACGGCACTGTTTTTCCGTAATCCAGGCAATCCAACTTTTAAGATGTGTACACAGAATATGCAAAGCATGAATCGGCTTGAAAACACAGCTTCGCCTCCCGTCGTGAGCGGCGGTTTTCATCGCACTGCGTGAGCCTCAGCCTGGGTCAGACGGAAAAATCACAGTTGCCGAGCTCGGTTTCAAAATGAGATACAGGATAGATTTTAAAGCAACAAATCTACTTTCGTGCACCTGGCGTTTATTGGGACAGCGTTTTGTCACAAGCTGTCTATCGTTTTACGTCTGGCATGTGTTCCCGCATTAGAACTTTTTGAGTATATGACTCCTTATTAACAGTGAAGACCCGCCAATGTGGCTCAGTGCGTTGAGGAGGTGCAACGGGGCTGGGCATAAACCCAGGACCCTCGTACCGACCTTCCTGACTGCGGTTTTTAGGCGGTTTTCCAAATCATCAAGCCGAATGCAGGGACGGTCCCAAATCTCCGCCATGTAAACTAAACACTCAAGAATAAAAAAATACACCTATCACACGCTGAACATAGTTACACGTTTCACAGACATATGGCTTCCCCCATTCGACTTGGCAGTAGGTATAAAGTGCGTGGCGGCAGCAAAGGGGGAAAAAGAGCATACGGGCATAAAACCAAAGCTCGAAATTGGACCATGCCAACGGTGAATAAAATTCATTCATGGCAGCCGACCCCAAAAAGTAGGGAACAGGTAACCAAGCGTTCGGGACATACCGAAAAAATAAGCAGTTATAGAAAACACCTTCATAATAGGACACGAGATACATGAAAATTCATCGAAAATATTTCCGCGAGCAAAAGGTTTTTTTTTTGGGGGGGGGGGGGGCAAGCAACGTGAAGAAAATCGGCCATGAAGTTTTTAAGCAAACGATAGTCATTCGCCTTGGGGGATTACAGGAAAGTATCTAAAAACGTCATCGAGAAGCTGAGAAATGTAGTAAAACCAGTAATTTAATTTTGTCTTTTTACTGTTGTTTATTCCATGTCTCTGGCCGTAAGTTATTTCTCGCGGTTGGAATGTAAAAATGACTGCATATAACGAAGTTCAAATCTCATCAGCGTGTATGTTACGGTATAATATTTCAGTCTCTAACTTTTTGACACTCTAGTAGCAACGCCGATCCGAATAACTCTTTTCTACTCTTTAGCAGCCTTGCCGGTGAGATCTCACTCACCGGCAAAGCTGGTATTGCGTTAATTTTAACACTTTTGCAACCATGCCGATGAGATCATCAAAGGTTTTAGAATCTTGTAATATGATACAACACAAATTTTAAAAAAATTGTAGAAGTGTTATAGATTGTGTATGCGAAAGAACAATGTCCTAAAGTCCTAATATAGATTACGTTTGAAGTTGTTCTTTAACAAATTGCTATGGTTTCAAATCTTAAGATTTATATAACTTTATAATAGCTGCTCAAAAGATTATTATTCGTCTATCAAGTAAATAGGATGTATTTAATTTGCATAACACTTCGATTTCTGGTACCTGAGTCTTCACTGTTAAAAATTATTTGTTGTTATTACGTTGCATAACAGAATATTACCGTATTACATCTTGCAGAAAACAAGAATTCTGACACTTTGATATATTCGCAATGATTGCGTCGGCAAGGGAACCATCTCTGGAAGTTCTGTTTGGGTTAATCAGATCGAGAATCATTCAGTGGAATATTCGAATTGGTTAACAGATAAAAACGGCAAATTGCGAATCAATCATAGTGCAGTTAGGTTTTCGTTTACATCGCTACAGCAACCGTTCAGTTGTAATGAATGCCCTTTCAATTAAGATGCTATGCTCTCATAGTAAGTAAATAAATAACATAAAAACTATTGGAGTGGATGAGAAAATGATTTGCTGGGTAGAAGAATTTTTAAAGAGTAGGAAATGCAGTGAAAGTGGAAGTAAAGATGAAGTGCCACAGGGTAGCATATTGGGGCCATTGCTATTGATTATTCTAAAGAATGATTGTGTTGATCGTTTACCATCAGAAATTAGATTGTTTGTAGATGACATAATGCTATAGAAAAGTATAAAACAGTAAAGGATTGTGTACAGTTGCAGTGTGATCTGGACAGGATATCTAGTTGGGTTGGTAAACATGGGATGCAAACAAGAGTCAGCTTGTCAGATACACAGATAAAAAAACTAAATTATGAATATGATTATAAGATGGGGAAAGATTTGCTGGTTGAAGACATGAAATGTAAATATCTTGGCATAACATTTGATAACATTCTCAACTGGGCAGGAGAGAGTGAAGAGGGAATGCACGAGAGAAGTAAAGGAAATGGGTTACAAATCATTGGTCAGACCACTGCTTGAATATGGTGGTGTAGTATGGGACCCACATTTTGGGTATCAAATACAGGAGTTGGATGGGGTGCAAAGAAGGGCTGCTAAATTTATCTCTGGAAATTACTGCAGAACGCAATCAGTAACTAATATGATAAAGGAACTGGATTGGGATTCATTGCAAGACAGGAGGAGGGTGCAAATGATGGAAGTGTGCAAGGCGTACATTGGTGATGAGGCGTGGAAAGATATTGGTGTAAGAATTGAAAGTGATTCACGGAAGGGAAAAGATGACCATGACTACAAGCTGTCACTCGATTTCAGGCACAAGGGTGTAGGAAGATTTTCTTTCGTAGGGATTGAAAAAGTTACCAAGAGAATTGATGAATAATTTACCAAAAACGTTGAAAGCATTTAAAGTTGAAATTTGTAGAGCGCAAAAGTAGGTGCGTACAGAAAAGGGAGAAAAATGGGTGTGTAGGGAAATTACGACCGGAGTGTGCACCCATTGCAATTAAATTAAGAACATTTTCAATAAAATGTTATTCATATATAGCAAAGTATCTTCAAAACAAAACTTTCGCTTTCATAAACTACATGGGATGTAAGCATTTTTAATATTGCTTGTTTCAAGCAGTAAACTATTAATATTTGGAACAAATTCCTATAAAGTAGTGCTTTGTAGATGGTTCTAGTACTGGAATTGATCTAAAACTGACATGCATTTTTTTTTTATTTTCAAGTAAAAAATACTATTGGGTTGAGTTATGAGAACTATCGCTATTTATACTGTGAAATACGATGTGCATCGTGGTTGGAAGTCTATTAATAACGCTTCCTGTGGTAACTTATTAATATTGTTTATCAAAATTGTGTAATTGTGTGGGACCATAGAGCTAAAAAATTAAATAACTGTATTTTTGCGAATTCGGGAAAAATAGTGATACCGACTAAATGTACTTGATTCGTATTGTTTGTTTCAGAAGCGCCGAGAAGCTAAAACTTGATACCATACATCACAGGGAACATAAACATTTGGATGAAATAAATATTATGATGATCAAGCAATCTTTAGAACAGTACTACACGAAATGTGTATAACAGTGATGAGATTTAATTTATCTCTGATATCTCGAAAATCAACGCAAAACAAAATTAGTATAAAAACGTGAGGATTCTGAGTTATATTTTAGTGCTAGCTGGTACCCACGACTTTGTTCGTGTTTATAAAGAATTTGAATTGACAGCTACCGACATCTAACCACCATAATACACGATAGGAGACACGATACCACTACCACACATAAACACCATTGGTCTATGCTATGTAGTTGTGGCAGCAGAGTGACATATATAAAGACACATGTCTTTGGTCGAAATGCGAAAATATACTTATCGGCCACTTTCAACCACCATATCTCCCATACTACCACAGTTACCGAAATTCGGCCAACGTTGTGATCGACGGGTGACTCTGTGCTACTGCCACACACAAACACCAGTGATCTGCGCTGGATAGTTTTGGATGAAAAGTGATACACCATGACACATACGTTTTTGGTAGAAGTATGAAAGTGCCGCAGGTTGACCACTTTCAACTACGATATCTCCCACACCCCCATAGCTACCAACATCTAACCACCATAGTACACGATAGGACACATGATACCACTACCACACACAAATACCAATGGTCTATGCTATGTAGTTGTGGCAGCAGAGTGACATATACAGAGACACATGGTCGAAATTAAAATGACCTGCATCGACCACTTTCAACCACCATATCTCCCACATCCCCACAGCTAACGTTTCGCACGACAGGATACTCCATGCTATTTCCACAGACAAACACCACTGATCTGTGTTAGCTAGTGGTGGCTGAAAAGTGAAATATAGGGAAACACACGTCTATTTTTATAAATATATATAAGATTTTTTTGGTTACTTATTTGTCGTACTCGCTTCAATTTTGCATTAGTGCTGTAAGAAAAGTTATGTGCCAGCAAAACTATTTATTTCGGACTTTGGTAGAAATCATAACGCCAAATAGCATAAGGAAGCTAAGTCAAACAGCGCCAAAACTTGTCTTATATAAATTTGATAAATCAATTAACACGAACATTGAGATAGTTCCGTACTACACATTAATACCAAATTCATTTGTGTTCCTTTACAACTGTTGAAGAGCAAAACAAATACTAGGTAAAATTAATCGGTGTTCTCTAGTCAACAACTTCTAAATAATTTATTGTGTTTTAGTATTCTCTCTTCAGTAGAACAAAACATAATAGAATAGTGATGTGATGGAGGCGATGTTTAAACTTTAGAAGCTAATAGACTGCAAAAACAAAACTAAATAAATATGTCACGAAACAACTTTTATTGCATTATAGAATAACTACTCAAAAATGCAACACCGGATTAGGTACGCGACCAAAAAAAGTCAACCTCTGTTACAGCTATGGGGAGGTAAAAATAATTTTTCTCTTCCTGGGAAATTTGATCAGAAGGCAGCGCAATGACGATTCTGTAACATATGTATTTAAATATCTAAAATACGCTGGTTCCTATCTTCCTCATTTTGGCTAAGGTCCTGCAAAGAAGAAATTTATTTTTAATGACTAGTATCTTCGAAGATTCTGCCACTTGAATTATTTCTCATGTGACATGACTAGTATTTTGGTTTCGTTTCTAGTTGCTTTGATCTCTGAAATTTATTGTAGCTTCATCTTGCCTGATACCCTATGTACGCAAGTTCCTCCACGAGTTTTAATCTAAATTTAGAGTAAAGATCTGACGCAGGCAATCGGTGTGAAATTTCTTTTCAATTTTCTGACTGTGCGGAGGAAGTCTATGTTAAAATCTATAAATATGAGGCAAGCATATTATTCATATTTAATAAATACTCAAGAAACTCTGTGGTAATCTTAAATGGACGGCTGAGACAAATTGGTAGAATTATAATATCCGTGACAAAAGAAACTGTCGGGGAATACATTCCAAGAGAATGTTGCCCAGTGTTAAATAACCTTCGCATCACCAGAACTATACAACTGTCACTGCAACTACTCCGAAATGAATTAATGTTATAACCTCAACTATTATTCACCGGATGACAATACATCAATCCACCGTCTGCTAAAATGAATAAGTGCAATGCTGAAACTATTGTAAGCATCAAATATTAAATACATGTCAGTTTTGATTCCCTTTACTTAAAAAGTTTTTTGGATGGTTAATGTGTTTCAAACGAAAACTTTACTGCTTAAACTTTAAGTAAAATAAAATTTTTTGATAAACTCCAAAACACTTTCTCTGGAAATTAAAAGCTTGTAAATCTTCATTTTTAATACCTTTAGATTTTAAACTACGTGGTAACTGTTAAATTAATGATGTTCGATGTTGAACATAAAGTATAACATACAATTAGTTTACTGCTGTTGCGAAGCCAGAAGGCAGATATATGAGATAAAAGTAATAAAAACTGTAAGTACAAACTCTAAGTGATAGTGTTAAATAGAAAATAAGGAATAGCATTAACAATTTTGAATTGTGGTAGCGATAGTGACCCATGCAGTGTATTTTATTATTTAAGAATTTTAGTAGATGGCTGCAGCGGCCATTATGGCATCAACATAAAGCAGAGAGGTCAGTCATCCTTTTTCTCGCACTTACATTGGCGCGGAGAGATGTGCGGTCTGTCGCCAACCCACGGATGCGAAAAGGCTTCATCTGGGAGGAGTAGTATCTGTGAAATTCTGTGCTTCCTCCCATTTGGCAGAGATTGTGCACACGCCAACTGGGAAGCCAGAAAGTCAATGTTGCGAGCGCTCCTCCCAGAAGGACATCAGCCCACCCCGAGTACAGTTAGCCAGGAAGTATTTAAGGCCCCAATTTTGCTCAGCTTTTTCTCAGTTCTCAGCTTCGCTTCGTGCGGTTGCCTGCATGATGTAAGTCCATGTTATATAATTCTCTTTCTCTCTCTGTGTCTCTGCCGGTTAATCACTCTTGCTACGGTAATGTAGTGAAGTTAATTAAATACATGCAAATTGATTTTATAATTGTCTTATAACGATGATGAATTGCTGATATTTAGAATCACTAGTGGTAAAATTGTATGGACTTGTTTCATTGCTTAGATGTGGATCGTAAGTACAGGTCAATTGCTCACTAGACAATTTTACGAACTTGATTAAATATGCGGACCTTTGTAGACAAATTGGTAAGCAGACCAAAATATAACTTTATTTTGTGTGATACATCATCTACTCACTTATATTTATTCTTTGTAATTGTTCCTGTCCGCTACTAACTTTCTATTGATAAATAGTTTATTAAAATTTGATAGCAGACAAATCTTCGGCAAAGAAAGAAGTCCGACTGAATCAATTAATAAATTGGCAGAGAACGTATTGAAGGTAGCGGGTCGGAAGGTTACACTGTTCCATGGTATGATATGTAACGAATTTCAGGCTCAGTTTTAGTAGTTAACGATGAATAGAGGTACATGAATCGTCATAAACATTGTTGGCCAAAATCGTTGCTCAGAAACATATTACGGAAATTGTAAAACTCAAAGTCTGCAAGCAAGATTCGCATCCATATCCACACCGTTTCACCGACTTCATGCAAAGTCTGAACAGTAGATCTTTCCACCCAGCGCACAGTAGGGCGAAATCTCAAAAAGCTGGTCAAAATATGGAAACGTTATCCAAGTTTAATGAAACTTTGTACAAAATCGGTTTTGAGCACGCTGATTACGATTCCATTGTCAAAATTGCAAAAATAAACAAAAAAAAACAAAATGGAGGCTCCAATATGGCGGATTAAAAATTAAAAACGGTCTAAAAATGTTTCAACTGTCATACAAATTTATATACAGGGTTTAATGATCTAGCTGATACCGATTCCATTGTTAACAATGCAAAAAAGAACAAATGGCGGATTCAATATGGCAGATTAAAAATTAAAATATGTTAGAATTTAAATAGGTTTCAAAAATTCAAAAATAATTTAATTTTTATAAATTTTTGTGGATAAAAATGTTGTGTACTATACATTCCTATTTCCTTTCGTATGAAGCCAACTTTATCGTCGCTCTCCGTGGTTGGACCAGCAGATTCTGGAGCAATAAAATATAACTTGTATCAGCCATTTATATTCCATAAAATCTATTTAAAACTAACCCCATACATACAGGTATTATTAAAAATTATTTAAAAAGAGGAAGTTAATTTCGTATGGTGTTCTTCAGTATATTGTATTAATGATGTTAATTTCACCAATAATAGACTAAGTTATAACCAAAAATTTGGCACACCTATAGGTGTATCCAACACTAGTCGACTTAGCTATGCGAGATTTGGAAGAACAATGTTTTAAACTGCTAGATTTTAATATGTAGACGATAGTTTTATAACACTACCGAAAAACAAAATTGATTATACTTTAAATATTTTTAATAACTATGACAATAACTTACAATTTACACATGAAATTGAAAAAGACCAAAAACAAATACAGATAAACCGCAGATAAATTAAGCTGCATTAATTGTAGAATAGCAGTTTATAGCAGCATTTTTTTTAGATTTCAATAGATAAATAGTAGAGAATGAAGTTAAAATTAGGTTCGTTGTGGAACTCCGTGGAACTTACAACTGTTTTCAATTTTGAAAAAGAAAAATACAAATTAACTGTGTAAATTTGTTTAAAAATCATTTATTAAATAAATAACTAAAATGTTTTTTTATGTATTTGTAATACATTTAAACATTGTACTCACCATCACGATCTCCGTCCATTTTGAATGATGAAAATTGCTCAAACCTGAAAACCTTTACACCAGTTCAAAGTAACGTTTGATTTGCTTCCTCTGTATCTCGGAATAGTTGCTCGCTCAAAGGTCACTTTTCAAATGATGTACAGCATCTGCGTCAAGCCTCGGACCTATTCTAACCATGAAGTTAGACACTTTGGGAGTCAGTCTACCCAACTGTATACTTAAAATTCCCCAAAATAAAAACTTTTTTTTCTATTTTTGGCCAGCTTTTTGAGGTTTCGCCCCACTGTGCAGCGCCTAATTCCGTCAATCTGACAGGGTTTCAACGAATCCACCTACTCCAGTATTTGCAGCGCAGACTGCCTAAAAGAAGTCACACCGATCAACCGACTAGGATCTTCTCGACCAACGACCAGCCTGATTGTCGACTCTATTCTCTGGATTCTACACCCTGCCCTCCAATATCTCTGTGTAGCCGATTTACTGAAGTGATTGCATAAAGGTTGCTTAAGTCTCATTTTAACGCCAGAAACAAAACTGAAAGATTTACGAAGGGAAAACCAAAAATAACTTTTTATGGTTCATTGAGGTACTATTTTTAAAATACGAGGGTGAGTCAAATGAAAACCTTAAATATTTTTTAAATATTATTTATTGTGCAGAAGTGGTACAAAGCTGTATCACTTTTCAACATAATCTCCCCCACGCTCAATGCAAGTCCTCCAGCGCTTAAAAAGTGCATAAATTCCTTTAGAAAAAAATATTTTGGTAGTCCGCGCAACCACTCATGCACAGCGTGGCGTACCTCTTCATCAGAACGGAACTTCTTTCCTCCCATTGATTCTTTGAGTGGTCCAAACATATGGAAATCACTTGGGGCAAGGTCTGGTGAGTATGGTGGATGAGGAAGACACTCAAAATGCAGGTCTGTGATTGTTGCAACTGTTGTAGGGGCAGTGTGGGGCCTTGCATTGTCATGTTGCAAAAGGACACCTGATGACAGCAATCCACGTAGCTTTGGTTTGATTGCAGGCCGAAGAGATTTTTTAGGAGATCTGTGTATGATGCACTGGTGACAGTGGTCCCTCTAGGCATGTAATGCTCCAAAATGACGCCTTTTTCGTCCCAAAAGAGAGTCAGCACAACCTTCCCTGCTGATGGTTCTGTTCGAAACTTCTTTGGTTTTGGTGATGAGGAATGGTGCCATTCCTTGCTCGCTCTCTTCGTTTCCGGTTGGTGGAAGTGAACCCAGGTTTCATCCCCAGTAACGATTCTTGCAAGGAAGCCATTACCTTCTCGTTCAAAGCGCCGAAGAAGTTCTTCACAAGCATCAACAAGTTGTTCTCTCATTTCAGGAGTCAGCTGCCGTGGCACCCATCTTGCAGACACTTTGTGAAACTGGAGCACATCATGCACAATGTGGTGTGCTGAACCATGACTAATCTTTAAACATGCTGCAATGTCATTCAGTGTCACTCGGCGGATTTCCATCACTATGGCTTCAACTGCTGCAATGTTCTGTGGAGTCACAACTCGTTGTGCCTGACCTGGACGAGGAGCATCTTCCACTGAAGTCACACCATTTGCGAACTTTCTACTCCATTCGTAGACTTGCTGCTGTGACAAACATGCATCACCGTACTGAACCTTCATTCTTCGATGAATTTCAACAGGTTTCACACCGTCACTACTCAAAAACCGGATAACAGAACGCTGTTCTTCCCTGGTGCAGGTCTCAAGTTGGGCAGCCATCTACTGCGACGGTATTTGTGCATCTGCACTATGCTGCCACCTACAGGCCATTCTGCACGCTGCTTGTAGCACGCTTACCAACTTACAGGATAACGGCGCGAAATTTCGATTTTTTATAACAAATTTAAGGTTTTCATTTGACACACCCTCGTATATAAGCATGTTAGTGTCCGACAGAATAAACAATCCTCCTTTAACCGCACTTCGTTCCGTCATTAGCACCGCTTGTTATCGAATAGAATATCCCTTCTAATTTCCTTGTTAAATATAGCTCGGTATGTGCAGATGTTTCCCCTTTCCAATGTTTTATCATTACACATCGCAGAGTATATCATGGAGCGCAAAATGAGCAGGAAGTTCATAAGCAAAGCAGTGGTTAGTACGATGTACTCGCTTAGGTCAAACGAAAAAATGAGCACTTGTTGAAGGCATCTCGATAAGAGAACCCGATTTCGATTAAAAATAAGTGAAAATACTTGCGCGAGCAAGTGGTTGCTTTATTTTCTTTGGACTTTACGCATCATTGACATAGGGCAAACTAAAGGAGAGATAAGGTTTGTGTCAAGCAACGCGTATAAATTTGGCCATGGGCATTTTGAGTAACCATACCGGCATTTGCCGTGAGTGATTACGGAAAATCATCTTGAGACGTCGTTGAAAACAAAGAAATGAAGAAAAAATTATCATTAATTTTATCTTTTTTAAGTTGTTTATTTCTTGACTGTAATCGTAATATTTTCTCGCTGTCGGAATCTTCACAGTTACAGAATATATCACAGCCCAAATCTGTGGTGCACAACTTAAGCTACTCAATCATAATATTCCTCGTGAATTTTCGTCTAATATTAGTTTTTGTATGAACAGGGGAGAATCCGATAGCCCCGGACATTTAAACTTCTAACAAACCAAACACGTTGGGTCGATATAACTTTGTTGGAAATATGCACCCTGTAGTGTAAAACTTTAAAGGCTTTTGACGGAGTGAGGCATAATATGGTAGTAAATAAGGTAGACTCTAATACTCTATTGGAGTGGATGAGAAAGTGATTTGCTGAGCAGAAGAACTTTTAAAAGGTAGAAAACAGAAAGTTACTGTATGAAATGCAGTATCAAAAGCAGTGGAAGTGAAAATGAGAGGGCCACAGGGTAGCGTATTGGGACCATTGCTATTCAAATCAAGACTTGGGTTAGTGCCACACACAATCAACCGTGGATTTGGCTGTGGAGTGAAATATAGGGACGCATGTCTATTTTTTTATCAGGCCGACCACTATCAACCACCATGTCTACCACACCCCCACAGCTACCGACATGCAATCAGCATAATGCACGATATAAGACTCCAGGCTACTACCATACACAAACATCAGTGATCTGCGCTGGGTACTTTTGGCTAAAAAGTGATACATAGGGACACATACGTTTTTGCCCTTTGTCCACCACTTTCAACCACCGTATCTCCCACACCCCCATAGCTACCGACATCTAACTACCATAGTGCACGATGGGAGAGGCCACTACCAGACACAATCACCAGCAGTCTGCGCTATCTAGTTGAGGCAGTAAAGTGACGTATACGGACACACATGTCTTTGGTCGAAATACGAAAATATCCTTGATCGACCGTTTTCAACCACCATATCTCCCACACTTTCACAGCTATCGACATTTGGTAAACGTTGTGCACGATCGGTGACTCTATGCTACTACCACACACAAACACCTGTGATATTGGTCGAAATATGAAAGTGCACTTTCAACCACCATTTCTCCCACACCCCCCCTAGCTACCGTTATCTAACCACCATAGTGCACAACTGGAAACTCTATGCTACTACCGCACACAAACACCAGTGATTTGTGCTACGTAGTGGTGGCTGGAATGTGGAATATAGTGAATCACACGTCTATTTTTATATATAAATAAGATTATCACTTCTGTTAGAACAAAAATAATATAGAGATGTGAGGGACACACTGTTAAGATTTTAGACGCTAATACTTAACAAAAACACAGCTAAATAAGAACGGCACAAAAAAATTTGACTGCATATACGAACACCTGTTTGAAAATTAATTATTCCAAAACAGCAACTATAAAAATATTTTTTTTTTTGTATTTTTCTTCGAATAATTTATACAGCCAATAAAACACATTATTTGTGGGAAATGTAATCTAAATAATCCAAAGTCAATGAAACTGTGAAGTTCATTCCGCTTCTACAGTTTAACCGGAATCCGAACCTTTTTTTCCCCCCTGGCTTTTTTGCCTCGTCGTTGTTGAGATGATTACGGGGGGAAAGGACTGGAGGCAAAGAACATGAAGGAATTCGACCATGGCCTTTTGAACGAACCATCCCGACTTTCGCCTGGAGTGATTTGCGGAAACCGTGGAAAGGCCAAATCTGGATGGCGGGATGGGAATTCGAACCCGCGTCCTACCGAATGCCAGGCCAGAGCGTTACCGTTCATCCACCACGCTCAATGAATCCGAACCACGGAACGTCCAAGGTGTGACATTACATGAAGTTATATTGGTTCCTTTCTCAATTAGTCTACTGAAATCCTATAAAGAACACTTGCGGTTTCGACGATTCTGTAAATTAATTGAGTTTTCATGAGACACCTCTAGTATTTTCATTAATGTTCTGTTTAAGTTGATGTTTCCGAAATTTCTTGTAGGTTCATCTTGCCTGATAAAATATATTTATTTTGTGCACAGAACAGAATGTTGCCGTTCTATTACCTTAAATCAAACAATTGTATACACCAACTTTTCTGGCAAAATGTATCTGACTTTTAACTATGAAATATGGGATTACTTAACGAAAATCTGAAATCATGATTTGCATCGTGTATTCCTAGAATGCAACACTTCGCTACTTATGGTGTCAGCGTGGAAATTTTCTCAGGCAGTTCTAATTTCGGTAAGGACTTCTTTACTGAGATGGGACCCTTTTAAGCAGAATATTCGGATTGATTGACAGAAAATAAAGTGGCCAATTGCGACTCTAGCCTCGCACAGTTAGGTTTCCATACCCTACTGACGTTAGCTAACGTGGATGTGGCAAGTGAGACGGCTGTACTTTGCTGCAGACATCATTTCGTCACATATTTTCCGATCAGATAAGAAACTGACTCTTAAGTGTTGTGACACGTTGTGACTAATGCAACCATTGAGTTCTAATCAAATCTATTGAAGGTAGCAACTATCCCCTCCCGATGTAGTCTCAATTAAGAACACAATCAGTAAAATGATGTAACTACGAGGGTGGTCTGAAAACTTTCCGACCTCAACGTGAAGATGGCAGCACTCGTAAATAAAAGCTAGTGAATCTCGTTGTTTATCTCTTGACAGTTACTCACCCAAGTTTCAGCCATGTAACAGTCGTTTGAGTGAGTTGATGCGAGTGTTTTTGTGAAAATGGACAAAATCGAGTATCGAGCTGTCATTAAATATTTGTTTTCGAAAGGCAATACGTCTTCGCAAATCAAAGATGAGTTGGATTCTGTGTATAGGGACTCTGCACCATCACTTGACCACCACAGTGAAATTTTGGGCAGCTGAATTTAAACGTGGCCCTAAGAGCTTGGGAGACGATGAACGTTCGAGACGTCAAAAAACTGCAACTACCGACGAAAACATCGCCAAAGTTCACCAATTGGTGGTAGACGACCGCCGAATTAAAGTGAGAGAGATAGCAGAGGTTATGAAGATTTCAAAAGAACGTGTTTGTTACATATTAAATCAACATTCAGGTATGAGAAAGCTGTCCACGCGTTGGGTGCCGCGTTTGCTCACATTAGACCAAAAACCTATTCGAATGAACATTTTAGGCGCAATAAATCCGAGTTTTGGCGCCGATTAATTACTGTAGATGAAACTTGGATTATACGCCCGAAACAAAAATACAGTTCAAACAATGGACTGCAAAGGGGAAACCGGCTCTAAAAAAAGCAAAAACTGTTTTTTTCGGCTGGGAAAATGCTGGCGACTGTTTTTTGGGATAGTCATGGAGTTATTTTAATCGATTACCTTCAAAAAGGAAAAACCATTACACGAGCATACTACCCATCATTACTTGACAGGCTCAAGGCAGAACTTGCGGAAAAGCGGCCACATTTGCAGAAAAAGAAAGTCCTGTTTCACCAAGACATCGCACCGTCTCACACCTCAGCGGTTGCCATGGCGAAATTTCACGAATTACGGTTTGAACTGCTTGACCATCCACCTTACTCACCAGATCTAGCCCCAAGCGACTTCTTTTTGTTCCCTCATCTAAAAATTGTGCTCGGAGGACAGAGATTTTCGTCAAATGAAGAGGCAATCACCTTCGTGAACAATTGTTTTTGCAGAGAAAAACGCCAAGTACTATCTGGACGGGTTAAGGTGGCCATACACGATCGCTCCATCCGTCCAAATGGAGCGATGTCACTCCATTATCGCGTCGTGTGTGGGGAAACTCATGTGGATGACGTGGAGTGACAGGATTATTTGGATATCCGGTCAGTCCAATATCCATCAGTTTCGTCCATCATGCCATCAAGCCGACTGACGGTGTGTGGGGAAAACCACGTGGAGCGACACCAAGCCATCGCTCCAGTCGGCTCGTGTATGGCGAAACCGCGGTCCAAACTCTTCTCATTCTGTCACTGACCACCGAGGAGGCAACATCGGTGCCTTGAGTGGACTATGCAACATTGTACCAATTCTTTTTTGTTTTGAATCTGCTATAGAAATATTTGTTTTGCTACAAGTTAAATATTATTTTGAGTGTAGAATTGAAAATAATACAGTTTTAAATATTATTAAGTTACAATTAGAACGATTATTTTTTTTTAATAATAATGTCGTCTCAATAATACTTTGTGCTGGAGATTATTGAGAAGGATAAGGACTTACCATGCTTGTAGGATCTCTAATCCTGACTACCATGACAAAATATAAATAAATGTGGAAATAGATCAGTTGCTAATATTATTTAAAAATAAAGACATAAACGCCAACAGAGAAACCGTGTTGGAAAAAAAAGAGAATTCTTTGCGGTCTTCTTTTTAAAAAGATCATAGTATGATAAGATTAATTTTATATGAACCTACTTGTTTAAATATGTTGTTTTACAACATGTGACGTACCTCTCACTATTTTCTGCCTGGTAAAGTACTTAAATTTAATAAATCTGTTTTATAATCATTTTGTAGTATTTTTAAAAGTTTTTGTAATATCACAGAGCTTATTTTGCATAATTCCGCACTTTTTTGGACGTTTATTTAATTTTCAGGATTTTTATTCAGTATTCGATATAGTGGCAACTGTTTGCGGGAAATTTGTAACCCTCGTACAGTTATATAACAAACCACTGTAGAATGAAAAATTTTATACTGTTAAGAGTCTTCACGTGCTCAAAGAAGATCGAATGACGTTAACCACAAGCTAATTACAGAATTTCCACCAACTATATTAACTTTCGGAGTTGTTTTCTTCACCCTGAGCAATGTTAAGATTTTTCTCTCTTCCAGCAGGCTAATGCAACTGATCTGGAAAGATGTTAACATTACAATAATAGAAACCCATTTATAAATATAATGAAGGTAAACTGACGAAATACAGGTATACAAATTTAAGAGGTCTGATCCCAAACTAAGGTTTCTTCAGAAGTTGAGCAAACATATTCCTTTCAATTCAAAGACACAATCTGACATTCATAACATTGAAATGAAGAATGTGATCGAGCAGTTCTTTCAGTATAAAGGCAACCAAAAAAGGACAGGTTTGGGTTTTCTAGTGTGAATATTTTTATCTTTTTTGTTCATTGGTATACTAAGCTCTTTCCCTTCTGAAGACTTCTCAGCACATGGCACAAGCAAATCTAAGCATGATACTCCTTGTTAATCAAATTTTACCAAGGCCAACAAAATATGTATTTTTTCATATTGCAAACTACTTGAATGCAAGTGCATCCACTGTTTTGAAATTATAACCTTGTATGTTAAAGCCAGTTTCCATTATTTTTTGTTCACAGAGACCAGTTTAGTTGGGCAGGTGCCAATGTCTGCATTAGTTTTATACAATCATTAATCTATAGAATAAAATATTTAAATTAATAACAATAATATCATTCATATGAGAACATAAGGGATGTAAAAATAAGAAAATAACTTTTTTACTTCTTTTATTGATTATAAAATAACACAGTTTTGTTTAATTTCTGTCTGATTTACATTTTCTGTTTTTCATTGTGTATTTTTGCAGCATGATATATTCTCAGTCTGACAAACATACGGTATCAATCATTTTCTTTGTAAGCAGGATAATATGATTTTCAGGATAGACATTTTCAAACATGTGATCACTAAAATCAGTAAACAAATTATTAAAGTTACATCCCTGCAAAATAACTATTTTTAATTTTTCTTTTAAATCACCTTTCATTACTTTCATATCACCATTGAATGAATTCATTCCTTATACATCTTTCAGCAATTTTGCATATATGTACAACACTTGCTAAGGGATAATGCAATCCCCCACTATCCTTAGCAGCAATACACAAAGCAGTAGAGGCAACATTCTTTCTGCAAACAGAGCAGATGTACAAATATTGCAAGAGGAAGTCTTTAAAACTTTCATGGCAACAAATCCTGAAATATAAACAATTACATTTTCAATATAATTGGAAAGATTTTCTGAAAGGGTATAATCTACAATATACTGCCATTTTATTAATCTACCTTGCTGGTCTTTCAACACTTTCATGTCCCCCAAGACATTCCTTGCCAATTTCTTCATATGGCACAGATCCAACAAAACATAAACAGGATGTTTAAAAGATGATCTGTACTCATCTGCATTAAAATTACACCCTAACTGTCTTGCCATACTCAAGTTTATGGAAAGTTCATCACATGTCACACATACAATACGAACTCTAACATCATTTAAAATTTTTAGTCTTTGCAGTATAATGTTGCATTTATCACTACTACTTATGCCATCCCCTAAAAAGTAACCTATAGGGATTTTCCAAGAAGCATTAATAGCAACACACATCACCACAAAAGCTTCCTTTATTTCCCTTCCTTCTTCACTTGCAGCACAATGTATATGACCCATGTTCACATAACCCACAAATTTTTCACCATTCCACAGAATACCTTTTCTGATGGCCATCTCATTCAGTATTAAACATCCATATATTTCATATTTACAAACAGAGGTAAACTGTTCAATATAAGCTAATGACTCTGCAGCAAAGCCTGGATTGCTATCAATCACATTGTACCATCTAGGAAGTGTAGATGGATGAGGTAAACAATTGTCAAATGATTCTCTGTACACTGCAGGTGAATGAAAATACAAAGTCAAGGCAAATGTTTTTAATTTGTTACTGAAACCAGCATTTCTGCCAGATTTTGACAGAGCAACCAACTCTGTAAAAACACTAAAAAAAGAATTCTCTAAAATATGGCTCACATCTCCAGTAATTTGGCACTTTTCTTTTAACTCTTGCACCAACTGCAACACAGAATCAATTTTCTTGCACTTTGTTATGTTCTTGGCAACTTCCTTTTCATATTTGTTCTTGTACTTAACAATGCTGTATTTTTTCCTTTTCATATTTGTTCTTGTACTTAACAATGCTGTATTTTTTCCTCTCTATTACTGCTTCATATTTCACACATTTTACAGATTTTGCTATGTCATATGTACGGTAATGCTGCACATAGTACTCTTGATTCCTGACTTCATGACAAACATTTTCAGAAAGAACTGGTATATTTCTTTCCTTTGGAGGTGGTCTGGCAAGTCTTCTGAAAAAAATATTATACACTGTTGATAGTATACATTTCACATAGCATGGTAGTAATAATTTACCCAAATATTTATTCACAGATAGTGTATTACTTCTACATATGGTGCAGCTAAAATAACAAAGCTTTGATACTAAGAAAATTACAGCACTTTGCTTATACATTATTGCCAAGCTTGTAGTCATTACCTTCGATATATTGTCTGGAAAGCGGAAAATTGTTGGCACTGCAGAAGGTTTCAGGATCTTTTTATTTCCGTTTTCCCAAAAACATTATTTTTCAAAGTGTTGTGAACATATTACACTATGTTCTGAGGGAGTAAAACTGTCCCGGCGTATTTTAGCTAACCACTCCCTCAATTGATTTAAATCTCGGAGCGGAAATCTGTATCGAAAGAAAATATTAAACACGGTCAAACCACATCCAGGCAATAAGATAGTAGAAGATTCCGAACTTATTTAAATGCATACTTGTGAAATGATAAATTTGTGCCTCTTGTAGCATGGTTGGTGCAATTATATGCATCGCAAGACTTAACCATGGTACAAAACACTTGGTAAGCCAAAAAATACGAATACTCGATCGGGACAACACGTATCAACTGTACAAACGTAAACACTGAAAGCTACCAGTTGCCACCAAAATGGCGGCAGGCGCGTCGTTCAATTTGCGAAGGAACACTAGCGCAGTTGCACCTTTGACTGGTGGAGTGATGGAATGATCGTGTATGTGCTACGCTTTTGGACGTCATCCGCATGGATGTCATCCATACGGATGACATCCAAATGGAGCGATCGTGTATGGCCACCTTTACAGAGATGGGAGCATCGCTGGGAGACGTGTGTAGAGTTACAAAGAGACTATGTTGAGAAATAAAAAAATTAAAAAAATCAGAAAAAATGTCTTGTATCTTTGTTAGGTCGGAAACTTTTCAGACCACCTTCGTATATAGCAAGGTAATCTCAAAATAAAACCTTTCCATTTTCGTTCGCTGCATGTAACTACACAGGATATAAATAATTTTTTTTACTACCTGCTCTATAAATACAGTAGAAGCTCGATATCGGAACAAGTTCCAATTCCATAGGTAATAATTATTTCGGGGTAGGCCTGTTACTAGAAATGGTCTAAAACTGGCAACTTAGGCAGCGTCCAAATACTACGTTGCTCCGTTTTGGCCTCCTGTGAACCCCCCTCCTTCCCCCCACGTAGCCTAAAGTGGCTTTTGCTTCTATCCCCCACCCTCCATCTCACGTGGCACGTAGCTTTTCTCCCTATTGATTCCAGAGAATATTTTGTACTGTTTTCTCTTGTCACACTATGCTAAATTGCACACCGAGATAATTAAATGACGGAAATAAATATTCACGTACTGTTGTGTGTTCTGATCCTTATTTTAACTGTGACAAATTATATGAATGAAAAACTACGTGACTTGGTTCGGAATCACCCATTCCTCCCCCCTCCCCCCTCCCACCTACTCCTAGCCCAGCCCATCCACACGTAGTTTATGGTCGCTCCGTTATCAAATTAAAAAATTGCAATCATGTTCGATAGATAAAGGCATAAAAACTTTATCAATCTCTTAAATCCTGAGTTCAAAAAAATGCATTGTTTAAATTAGTGTTTCGGGGGCAAACTCCGAAATTTGCAGACACTTCTGGAAGCCACACCAAATGAAAGATACCGTAATAATAGGCAACAAGCCAGTGTCTGGAGACAATTCTTTCACTATAAGTTTCAATCAGTTTCGCTTATAGAACATTCTATGAGCAAATGTTAGCAAGTTAAATACAAATATTTATTTAAGGTTTGTTTTCCTATCTTATTCTTGAGATCCTCAATTTCTAATGCCGACATAAATCACACAGAACAAACACATTGATACACGCACTTTTTTGTGGGGGCGGGGGGGGGGGGGATCGATACATTTCATCCGTTTTAATTTTCGTATTTGTCGTAAGTACTTGGATGTCTTCTAGACACTACATAAACATTTTTGTTGTATTTACGTTACATAACAAAATTTTGAATTATTATTATTGTTAGTAGTCTTGTAGAAAGACAATTATTACTCGTCAGCAATAATATTTTTTTTTTTTCTTCTTTCTAAGGTTTTCCTTTAAGTGTATGCCTTTAGGAAGAAAATATTGAATTGCCAGTGTCTCTGAAGTTTTGTGACACTGTTGTTAGCATAGGGATTACAATCCATCAATGTGGGATTCCGCATCATTTGGCAGTCTTGTAGATCCTCAATTAATAAAATGAGGCGAAAACATGATTCAGTTTGTGTGACCTTTCCTCCGCTTCGCTACTTTTAGAACGGATTCGGTCTCTACCGATTTTATTGTCTCGTTTGCCTGTATCCTTCAAGTTCACATTTGACTCGCGGCAACACATGTGTGTTTGTGTCATCTTTCATGATTTGTAAGTAGGTACACACATTCACTACTACATTTTTATAAAAACTCCTTTTTTTTTTTGCTGTCGTCGGTCTTTAGACTGGATTGATGTAATCCTCCATCCCTTCCTATCCCGTATTACCTTCTTCATTTCTACATACCCCTTACAGCCAACGTCCTCAATTATCTGCTTCATATATTCTAATCTCTGTCTTCCTCTAGAGTTCTTACCTTCGACTGTTCCCTCCACTAACAAATTAACCAATCCAGCTTGTCTCAAAATATATCTACCAGCCTGTCTCTTCTTCCTGTAAGCTTCTTCCATAAACTTCTTTCCTCACCCATCATTTCCAAAACTCGTTCATTTCTTACTTTATCTGTCCACCTAATTTTCAGCATTCTTCTGTAGCACCACATTTCAAATGCTTCAAGTTTCTTTCTGTCCGGTATTCCTAAAGTCCATGTTTCGCTACCGTAAAGAGCTGTGCTCCACACATAGAGTTTTAAAAAGTTCTTTCTAGTTCCTAGATCAATATTTGAAAGAGTATTCTTCTATCTCGATACTTTAGACCTGATTTCTTTAAAATTTTGAACATCTTGTCCCACCTAACATTATCAAAAGCTTTTTCTAAATCAACAAATACCATAAATGTATTTTTGTTTTTCTTGATCCGCCCTTCAAGTATTAATCTTAAAGACAGAATTGCTTCCCTTCTACCGCGATTTTTCCTAAACCCAAACTGATCTTCACTAATATCTCTTCTACTACCCTTTCCATCCTTCTGTATATTATTCTGGTCAGTAATTTTGAAGCATGTGATGTTAGACTAATGGTGCGATAATTCTCACATTTGTCGGCTTGTGCTTTCTTTGGAAGTGTGAAGATGATATTTTTAATAAAATCAGTTGGAATTTCTCCTGTTTCATAACTTTTTGATATCAGCTTGAACAATCTTTCGATTCCTTCCTCTCCTAGAGATTTAAGAAGTTCTGCAGGGATCTCATCAATTCCAACTTCCTTATTTGCTTTCAAGTCATTCAGAGCTTTATTAAATTCTGTCCTCAAAACAGGATCTCCTAAGTCATCAATGTCGACATCGCCTTCCATTTCCAATACACTATTGTTCAGGTCGTCCCAAACATACAGTTTCTCAATTTATTCTTTCCATAGGTTAGCTCTATCTTCTAAGATTAAAAGAGGTTTCCCATCGGCAGCTTTAATGTTCATTTCTCTTTTCTTCATTTCAGTCTATTCTGCTTATGCTGCTTCCTTATTCGCTTGAATGTCAGCCTGCACTTCATTACTATCAAATTATGGTCCGAGTCTATGTCTGCTCCTGGGTACGCTTTACAGTCTAGAACTTGATTCCTGAATCTCTGTTTGACTATGGTATAATCTAGCTGATATCTGCCTGTGTCCCCAGGTTGTTTCCAGGTGCATATTCTTCTTACATGGTTCTTAAACAGTGTGTTCGCCACTACTAGCTTATATCTTTCACAAAATTCTAGCAACCTGCTGCC